>BGPR01001573.1:44430-121840 GCA_013235015.1 Araneus ventricosus
TTCCAGCGAACTCAGCAGCTGGTCAAACCCCGGGGCTTCACCTCTTCAACTATTCAAACTTCAACGTAGAGGTGATGCAGTTTATTCTCGGATAAATTTCATTAGCCTGCATGTGATGGCAGTTCAGCTCCTTTAGAGTTAATTCATGGCACTCTATGCCCTAAATCGGAATTATATCAATCGAGGTGATTAATTTTATATGCTTCTATTTACAAGATTGAACAATTTCATTCACATATTAAAAGGATACTAGTTTAAAGGCAAAAGTTATACATTAATGATTAAAACATCCCCTAAATTTGTGTCCTCTGCGACCAGAAATGAAGTATATTCATGTTTTAAAATGCATTGTTGAATCTTAATCGGGCATGAGAGGCCTATTTTTATATGTTCAAGGCAGTTCACATAGATGAAATGCATTAAATTATTATTCATATATATTTAATTATTATTATGACATATATTTAATTATTATTATGAAAAAGAGTTAATTGAACAAATATTTTAATATACTATTTGGAGATGAAAATGTAAGGTTAATAGATAAAATGTGTTCTAAACTTTAGTGGATTTTTTTAAAAAATTCTTTCATTTTCACTTGAGATGAGTTGTTCTAAAAGAAAGCGAATTTGGTATGGAGAAATTAATGTCTAAACCACAAATTATGCATCCCTTTTGAATTCAGAAGTTATAGATAAGTTAAATAATTATTTATGCGTTCGAATCCTTCCTTTGCTTGAAAGCGATAAAGAATATACACATATTTAACATTATACTGCAGAAGCAAACCTTCCAAGGAGTGAAAGCTACGAAAGTTCTTTAGTATAAAAGTTGCGGCAGCATTTCTCGGCACGAGAGTGAACTCAACTTCCGACCAAGTTTTCATGTGTTGCTTGCTGCGAAAGACTGCTATTTGGAAATTACAAGACAAAAAAATAATTGTCTTATGCTTTGTGAATATGTAATAATATTTAATAAAAACGAAACCCGACAATAATTTATGGGCACGCTTATGTCTATTATTTTTATATTTATCCGATAATGTCTTTCATTCAGAAGTTCAGACGAGAATTTTTCCACAACATTTCGGTTTCACCTGCTACTTTATACCATATCAGAAATGGTGATGAATACTGCGACGCCTTGCATATTGGTCAACCATTCTCCTATTCTACAGTAGTAGAATACGTTCAGTTTCAATAATCTAGAGTTAATATTTATTTACATTCTATAAACAAGATAATGGGTTACATTTACACAGTTACGGTTCATTTCATTTAGAGAATACGTATAAGATATCAGAAGGCTGAGTGCCAGATAGACACACGTGTGGACAGTGTCTGCAACCGCATTTATCTGAGGTCTCAGGTAGAGTTACGGGTAGAGAAGATGTCTGGATCTATCCCAGAGTTCCCACGCTTACTTTCACAATATGTCATCAACCACATTCGATCATTTGATCTAACGCCAACTTGAGCCCTCGATAACTATGACTACTATAGTCATCTCATCGGTTTTGAACAGGCATAAGGTGGATAAAGCACGAACACGAATCGGTGCCCCCTACAACCAAACGTCCGAACCAATTTATTGAGAAACAAAATTTTTAAAACAATTTACAATTTCCAGAAATGTACAGAATTGAAAATGAGAAATATCAATAATAAATGAATAATAAAAAAAAACTTAAGCACTATCAAAACAACAGCCTATGCATAAAAGTAGTCCAAGCAGTTCTAGTTCTATCTGTTCAAGATAGTTCACTGTACCAGTCTTATTCAAATCACACTAGAACAGTTAGTTGTTGCTACTAGAACATATTGTTACTGCCACTATGAATCGCACATGAACAATTAGATGTTGCCTCTAGAACCATTAGATCTTTTCATTATGAGTTACTCTTGAACATTTAGTTGTTGTCACAAGAACCATTAGATGTTGACACTATGAATGTGGTTTGAACAGGAATTCATATTCATGAATATGTTTGATTATTAATTTAATCTTTTTTTTCTTGAAAGGAGGCTATTGGCTACATTCTTAAACCGTTTATCTTCAAGTTGTATGGCAAGAGGCTTTATATGCCATGACAGAGAAAATATGCATGATCTATCATAGAGAAATGGCGTACCAATTTCGCCTCAACCACAAAATGGTGATGGTGTCAACTTGAAACGATGAAAGTATATTGGAAATGGACCGCGGTTGGTGAAAAATAAAAATTCCTCTCTATTCCAGTGATGAGGTTTAAAAGAAACTTTTGGAGCTTTTATATAAGTCGATCTGTCTTTATCACCATCCTATCCAAATTTTCTGCTACTTAGTCAACAAATCCTTCTGGAGGACCCTTTTAATATGCGATACTGGATATTTCAATGTCAATACATTTGATGATATTATGATATTTCAATTGCTTGTTATCAATTGTTGATCAATTGACCGCCAATGTCCATCTGCGCATATGGAAGGCATCTGGAAATGCAGTTAGAGTACTTTCGGATTTGCGGGGTTCCGCTGAAAGAATACGCTACACTACGCAATAGCATGTAGTAGCTGAAATTGTAACTATGGATACAATAAAACCTTGTTTAATTTCCATTATTTCTGTACAAAAGGCTTTTCATACTTCCCTATGTTAGCAAATTATTGTTTTTCCAAGTTGGGAAAGAATTTTGAAACTTAATTAACTAGATGAATATATACATATTATTATTATTTTGGCTTCTTCAGATGCCAGCAATATCATATTTTTCTTTCGTAGATGATTTACTTTATTGATATTGCACTTTCTTCAGAAAATTTTTAGGCAACACATTACCCAAAAAGTGACCAAAATATCAATTTTAATTTTATTGCCTTGTTTTTTTTAACTTACCTTTCCACTTATTCTATCAAAATTTCAAATTTGTACCTTTAATATTAAATAAGTTATTTATGCTTTTATTTACGATAAACAATTATAAACATGCGCAAATGACAACTTTACCTGGATTTTTTTCCATGTTCGTCTTTTTTTCACTTTCATATTTTAAAAATGCTTAGGCTTTTTTTTCTTTTCAGACAGAGCTTTCAAATTTTATGTGCTTGTTTATTGTTATGTATATGCTAAACTGTGCATGCAATAAGCATTCAGTTAGTTGCTTAGTTTTTTTATATACATTATAAAAATTGAGCTAATGCTAAATTCCCTCATTTTTCACCACATAAAATAGTAAAAAATCAATATTTAAACGAATATTAGATATACACATTGAAATCCATGCCCAATTATGTGCAATGTATTTAAATGTATCTGCACAAAAAATATGAAGCAAAAATATTCATATTTGAAAAAGTAGTAGGAAATTTTTAAAAAACTTGAATTTTTCTTTTAAAAGTTTAAATTTCAACTTTATATGATTGTTATATTTTAATAGTATGAAATTCTTTTCAATTATATTCCAAATAAAAAATATTGTTTAGAAGGTAATGTGTCCCCTTAAATTTTTGTTGCAAATAAATTCTGAAATATCCAAACACAATCTAATACCACCTTTAAAAATCAGAACGCAAATTTTTATTTGACTTTCTTAGGGAAAATGCAAAATTTTCTACTACTACTTATATTTCAATTTAAGAATAATTTGTATACAATAAATATTAAGTTACTAGCTAATCCCGCTCATAGAATCTACGATCCGTTAGTGCAGACCATGAGTTTTCGGCCTAATCTTCTTAAAGATTTTTTTAAAGTTTATCATTTCTCGATTTATTTATTTATTTTTTTAAAAATAAATCAATTAAACTGTTAAGGTGATACTAAAATGATGAAAGAATTGAGGGAGGAAGACAAAGGTAATGATAGCTATGGAAGCATTGAGGGAAAAATTTTGGTATTCAAGGATCGATGTCGCAACTCTGGGTTATGAGTGTGATACGTTGACAATTATGCTACGGGTCTTCAGTTTGAGGGTGAGGGGAGTAGAGTTACTCGCGTCCGTAGCATAATTTAAGCTACACGTGCTGCCTGGGTAGTGCCAAATGAGTAACAGCGTTCGTCGGCGCAGCCTATGTGGCATGCCTTCTTCAAAGGCTAATTATATTGGGCTGTACGAAGGGAAATGGTCAATACGACCTAGTCCCCGACGACGTTTTTAAAAAAAGTTTGAGGGTCAAACGGGGTCTTTTGTGATTTCGACTGTCATTTATATTGCATTGCGTATAACAGAAAAATACCGAAAATAAAATGCTCACAATAGTAAGTCCCATAATGGCCATCTCAGTTTGTGAATTACCACGATTTTCTGTTCACTGACTTAAACTATTTTGACGGTGATCTGAACTCTCTCTGGCTCGTCTAAGCCCATCTCCTTCATTTTTAACTGATCTCTTTTGAATCATTTCATCCAAAATTTCATTATATTGTAAGAAATATTGTGAACTCTACATCTTAAATACAATTTTTTTCGAGAAAAAGTTGTTTTATACCAGAATGAATTGAACAGCAGGATATGCTTATGAAGATATGCCTAGCATGGTGGAGGCTACTAGTTTTGTCTTGTGAAGAAAAAAAAAGTTGCCGTCTTCAAAAGAGAAATTTATCTCTTTTTTGCGTCACGTGCCTTAGGTCCTGTCCATAAATGATGTCACACTTTTTTCCAATATTTTTGACTCCCCTTTGTCACGAAGTGTCACACTTCACCATACCCCCTCTCCCTTGTCACATGTCACGCTATATTACATAAACTTATACTTGCAGTTCAGGAACAAAGAACTACGTTATAGATCATATTTCAAATTTTATTTTTAAACTTTAACTATGTGTTTTAATGACATTTGTGAGTATAACAATAGTAATGATTATATGTGTACTTAATTTTGTATGAAATAAGATTAAGGTTTACAACAAAAAACCTAATTAAAATGGAATAGTAATAAAATATTAATATAAAAGAGCAATTGAAACCAGTAGTATTTTGGAATTTGAAATATTTTGCTTTCAATCTTATCTTTACTTTATGAACACAAATTTCTCTTAAACAAATTGAATTAAAAAAAAAACGCCTCATTAAGATCAACATGTTTGTGCCACTACCAGTTCTACCACTCACCCAGGTGGGGCGACGTATCATTTGTTGGACATTTCAAGGGTGTGACAGTGGGAGGTTTTCTTCTAATGGTGAAGAATTTCTGCTGCTACCATATTCTCAGAAAGTACCCTGAATGCCTTTTGCGAAAAGAAAGGAATATAAGTGGGGAAAAAATCACATGTAAGTTGTTTTAGCCCCGATTAAAAAATACCCTCAAATCTGGTAATTTCAAAATAAATTCAAAATTTAATTTGCTGATTTTAAAAGTTTTTATTTTAACCAAAATGTGTGATGTCACACTTCTTGTTACCCCCTCCCTCCCTCTTGTCACAAACTGTCACAATTTCACGTTCCCCCTCCAAGCGTGACAACATTTGTGGACGGCCCCTTAGATATATATATATATATATATATATATGGGTGTGATGTATAATTGTTACCTAATTAAATGAAGAATAATTTGTAAACATGTGAAATATTAATTATATTAAGATATTTACAGTCAAAAACCAATCAGAAGATTATGAAGTGCTGGCAAATAGCACAGAAAAAAGTAGCATTAATAGTTGTATAACACTAAAATGATATTAATTAAAGAAAAATTTAACCTTATATTAAACTTTTATTTATATCCTGGATTAATATAAACCTAACTGATAATTTGCTATTTAAATCATAAAAATATACTTGATGCTTTATAATTTTGATAAACTTTATAATTTAATATTGAATTGAATAACGGTAATATATATCAATTATTACATATTTGACCCTTTATCTGCGGGTATATTCTTATAAATGTGGTTTATTAACCACACCCGCAGCTAAAGGGTTAATGTATTTTTTTACACCTACAAAATGCTTGAAAGCGTTGGTAAAAAATGTTTTCTCTTCTAAATTATTTTAATTGGTTTAAAACAAAATAAAAAACATAAAATAATTACGTATCTTCATTGAAAAATGTCAAGATTAAGAATTACATTAATTGATGTTTAAAAACAAGATAGTTTATTCAAAATAAAATTTGAGCATACTTCTCTTATATTAAACATTATTTTTCCTGTAATCTGTTTAAAAAATTATTAATTCTTAACTTAAAGGCGTATATTTTAAAAGAGATGTGTGAGAAAAGCTTTCAAATGTATCTTCTAACGGTAGATCTATACTTTTCCTTCGAGTCATGAATATGTATATTCCTATATTTTTTTTTAAATTTATCTTCATGGGATTTCTTTAATTCCTTTAGTGTTAGTCCCCAACCAAATAATTCAAGGCTTTCAAAATTAAGCAAACGATCATAATGTAAGATTAAATAACATCGTTTTTCAAGTTTTTATGTTGCTATGATTTTATTTACGAGAACCTATCTAGCTAATCGAAAAATACAGCTAAGATCTACAATAGATGAATAATATAAAAGAGTACTGAAGCCGAGTTGAATGCTTGAGAAAAAGGCTAATGGCTTAGCTTAAATGAAAAACGGTTTCTTTCATTTGTCTAAACGTAATGGGAATGCTGTACAGAAAAAAAATCTGCAAAAGCAGAAATAATTATTTTCTGTTTTTGGATGTTATTAATGATAAGCAATTTATTAAAAATCATCAAATGGCTAATGTTCCAAGATTTAACATTTGTTCAAAGCTTTTTCATCGCTATTATTTTCTCATCAGTTGAGTTTAATTGTAAGTTTCAGCCAGATCTGCATTTATTAAGCTTGACATAGCCATTTATCTAAATAGAATTAAGGCACAATGAGCACTTAATCCAAATTTGCAATGATTTTTTGAATTTTTTTCATGTTTATGATTGAATCAATTCTGTTCTAATGAGTTTGAAACAGTTAATGAGTGTTTGCTTTCATTTTTATTTTTTTCATAGGGAATGTTCAAGCATACATTTAAATGTTCAACTATTTGTTGATACAGTCCAAATCTAGAAGGAAAAAATATCGGAACATCGTTTTTTATGAATTGTATAAAGACTATATTGTTAAATAGTAAATGCTAATTAGAATTTTTAAAGAGAAAGGAACTGATTTTTATCTCGAAAAATCTTCAATTGTCTTTACTACAAAGGCGGGAACTCATTACTCGAAATCTCTCATACTGTGGCTTTGCATGAGTCCGTGGCTGTTCACGTAAGCGAATTTTTAAAAAAGGAATAATGGAACGTGTAACTGATAAATTATGGAAAAATGAGAACTTTTAAAAAATAAATTATTTTTCAAAAATACATTAATCCGTTAATACTTTTTACAGATATAAAGCTGATAAGGTTTTTAAAATGAAAACACAGATGACAATGTTAACTTCTAAATTTGTTAAGTAAATTTGGAAGGAATTGCTTAATTTCAAAAGACACAACTGTTGATTTTTATTTAATATCTAATTTTTATCTCAATATTTATATGCGTTAAGGGGACATACGACTCTTAAATCTCGAAAAAATGGGGGAAACAATCAATTCGATATATTATATCTCTGAAACAAGGCAATTCACAAATTCACTTTCTTTCTAGAAAAATATCTGTTCTTTCAATTATAGTACACTCATTTTCAAACCTTTATATGGGCATGTATTATTTAGAGATAGTAATAAATATCGGTATAATTTTTGGAGGAAAATGAGGTAATCACCTTGAGAGCATGATTACGGATAAAATATTTGTCTAAACACAATATTTTGGTTATCTAAATAACCCAAACAGTCTATTTAAGAAACTGAACCTCAATTTACTAACATTTAAATTTAATTTCTATTTTATATACAAATTTAAAATTAAAATGTTGACAATTGTTAAAATTTGAAACTTTTCTAACCCCCCAAAACTTTGTTTGGAGAAAATATGTACAAAAATTTGGTTAAATTTGTAGAGCATAGCACATTACATATTCAGTAAAAGTTTTATGTAAAAATATTCAATAGTTCTTGAGATAACGTGCGCGTAATATCAAGAAAACACATTTTGATATATAGCGCTTTGAAGATATGGCAATATCCAATGTTTACGTTGAATAGCTGATACATTTTCCTTCGTAACTTTCATAATTATGGGAATTTCTTAACGCGGAATGTTTTAAATTGTTCAGAAAAGACAGGAAAATGCTATATATATTTTCTATAAAATTGAAAATTTTCGAGGTTTAACAGTCGTATTTCCCCTTAATTAATATTGGCTTTACATACGAAGATGGTAAGCAAAAATAATCAGGTTGTGTTGATAAAAATTTATTCCTTTAGCCACATTAATCATAGAATGACTAACGAGTATTAAAAATGAAAGAGACTTCCATTCTGGATGACATGTCTTGAGTCAGCCGTCATATGAAGGAGATGTTTACAAAAACGAGCAAATATATTTTCTGTATGAGTTGGGGAGAGTGATTACAGGCAACAAGGAATACATATTGGTCCGTTGAAATGGATTTTCGGAATCATTCAGCAAAACATATCTGTCACTTGAGGTGGAATATGAAAAGGAGAGGAGGGATCTATACATGGTTTTTTCTTGTTCTTTGACAAACTAACATTCTTTTGTATTTATGAACATCCATATCAAAAATTAACGTAACATATCGAAACAAGTCAGATTTATCGTACCGTAGCGAAACATGTCAAATTTATCATAACATATCGAATTTTTTTTAAAATCTAAAATAATTATAGCCATCTACTCGGCATAAAATGCGTATTTATGGTTTACGTATTCATTGAAATCTTATTCTCTTCATTGAGATTCATCTGACAAGCAATGGTTTTTTTTTTTGCAATCTCTTGAGAAATAACTCCTTGTGCACCAACAAGTGCAACACAAGGCTTACAGAAGTAAGTAAAAGACTCGGAAAAAGGGTTGAAGGAAGTTTCAAATTAAATGAAACAAATGCAAATTCCAAACAGAAAAGGGCGAAGAAAAAAAAAAGAAACAAATATACAATAAATTGGTCACATCCATACGAACGCATGAATGGTATTAAGCAATGAAGTGAATAAACAAGGGGAAAAGGTACCGAAACATAATAAATATTACCAAGTATTTTGCAGATCGCTTTAATTTTCCTGATCCCAGGAAAACCATAAATAAAGGCACCTCCTTTTGTTCATCGCCTACGGACAGCTATAGGTTGCTGACGTGACTCCTTAAATCCCTCCCAGTGGACCAATAGCTCTCCTTTTCATGCCCATAATCACCCCCACGCAATTGGCTCTTTCTCATTACCCCCGAACAGAAAGGGGGCGTGATGTCAGACTCAAAACTCTCCATGAGGAACGGAGGTTTGTTTCGGTCCCAACACTTGTTGTACGATGTCGTTCGTCGTTGTATGATGGATGTGGTCTGAAGGGGGAACCTTTCGCTCGACACCACATTGCAATTTGGATTTTCGCGTTAACATGTCGAAATTTAGATCGCTGTGATTTCACTTCCGTGAAAGATCGCATAATTGAGTCTGAATATCTATGACATGTTTAATCTGATTACTCTTCCTGGTTACTATTTCTCTCTTAATATGTCTGAATTTGTTTCTTTCCCTTACTAGAAAAAGGAGATTCCTGTCTCAGCTTCTTTTTTTTTTCTTTTTCTTTTTCTTTTTTCTGCACTTCTCTTCCAGTTATGAGAATAAAGATGGCGCCAGGGAGACTATGGTTTAACGTATAACTTTATTTAGAGTGGGGTATCTTTTATTATATGGCATTCATCATGGGGTTATTTCTTTAATTTATTTTATGAAAGCTTATTAATTAAGCTTGATGGTTAATATTTTGATTATCTTATTAGCGTTTCTGATGTTTTTTAGTTGTTATTTCCTTTTTCGTTTGAAGTTTGATCTTGTGATTTGCCCCCTTGCAATCTGTGTTTTGGGAAGTTCGGGCTAAGAGAAGCTTTGTTTTACCTTAAAGTTTGCTTCTTACAGAAAGTTTCCCAGACATTCTTTTGAATCCATTTCGAAAAGTTCTTAGCCCTTGAAAAAGTGAACTTGAATGGATTCCTTGTTTTGTTTCCTGCTTTTCGTTAACTTCGAATAACTCTAGGATTGCTTTTATTTCCTTCATTTTTTTACTTTTGGCTATATTTGAGATTTTTATCAGTCTATTACTCTTCCTGGGTAATTTATAATCTACGTTTTTTGTGAAGAGACATCCATTGGCTTTCTAACAACGCGCATATTATATAAGAAAAAATGCCAACGACGGATTTTTTAAAAAATTTATTCAGGAAATGAATTTCCTAAATTTATCAAATGAATGAAGCAATGACATTCAGGCTCTAAAAGTCCCTCTTTTTCAGGAATCGTACATTAAGATGTAAACTTTAAAATCTTATGCATTATTGGATAACGAAGAAATCATGTTTCATGGAATTTCCTAAGTTTGATTTGGATTGGATTTCCTGGCGCAAGAGCCAACTCTGCTATACTACCAAAATGGCCACGCAAAAGCTAAAAAACTGAATAGCTTGGTAAGATTTTAAAAATTTTTAAAAATCACGAAGTCCTCAGATATGAAAAGATAAAACAGTTCAAAAAGAATTTCTCAAAGTTAATTTTTTAAATAATTTAATTATTTTATACTTAATTATAAACATATAATGGTCGCTTAGTAATTTAACAATGTGCGCTTTTTCAAACATTTATATATTTCGATTCGTTTTATAATGTTGAACTTTAGATTCTTGTGTTTCTACTTCCGTATAAAGATTGTGTATAGAACTTTTGGGACCTGTCTTAAAATTGTTTTTGCTTCGCGAGTCTTTCTTTTGATATGTAAACAACACTCATCCAATCTGCAAATCGGAGACAGGGAGTAAAGTAAAGATAAGATTGGCTACTTCTGGCTAGCCCAATATCATTTCATTGTGTTTGTGATTTATTACATGCATTATTAAGAAATATAGCTTCCAGTGGTTTCAGAATTATGGTTATGCAGATTATATACCATTGAGGACCTAGGAGGCTCTGCCCCCTGCTCGCTAAAGCTCGCCAACCCCCAGGAGGATTGCGCTGCAATCCTCCGGGGCTTGCTATGCAAACCCTGCTCGCTTCGCTACATGAAGACACTGGGTGTCCTAGCACAGTTGTTATAAAATCTTTATATATATATAACAACCCCTGCTCGTTCCGATCACCGACACCAAAGAATCACGTGATTCTTTCGGGATCACTATGTGAAAACAGCTCGCTTCACACGCTTGCCGTAGTTATCCGTTTCTGCTAGTATTAGGAAATTATAAGTACATTAATTAATAAAGTAAATTTAAATTATTTGAAAATGCACGAACTCCTAAAATTAATTTTTCATCAGTTTCTACAATTAAAATCTTCTGGTAGCACAGATATATATGTAAATGTTAGAAAGAAATTTGAAAGGTAATATTTATAATCCAAAGATGATTAAAAATCAAAATTATTTTCAACAATCTGAAATTTAAAACTTCTTCGCATACACTTTTGAGTATTTATTCAAAAGTTTATTACAACATAACTTCATTCCACTAAAATTTTAAGTTTAAAACTGATAAGATAGACTTTTCAAAATCTTCAAAACAAATTTTTAAAAATTGCTTTTTCACCAAAATTTCAAATATGCCCTCTTTGCAATGGAGTGTAATTCAGAAAAGCTTTCCCACATGTATATATACATGCTTATTTCAACCATTATTTAGTCAAGAAAAATATAGTGTGTTTCTCAGTGCAGTCATTTGTGTTTTAAATCTCAGAAAATTCTTGATTGTATCTTGTCGTAGAAAGATGTAAACCATCTTGGAACCTTTTAGCTAAAAAAGGACAGTTTAAAGAAAATAGTGACTTGAAACATGTTCATATTAACTATTCAAATTTAAAACCCATAATAATTATTTCCTTTTAGCCTTTTATAATTGATAAGATAGCTTTTTTCTCAAAAATTTCAAAAATCCTTGCTTTTTTAAGCAAAATTTTAAATATGCACTCTTTTTTATAAAATATTACACAGAAAAGCTTCCCCACCTGTATACATGCTTATTTCAACAATTATTTAGTCAAGAAAAATATAGTGTGTTTCTCAGTGCAGTCATTTGTTGTTTTAAATCTCAGAAAATTCTTGATTGTATCTTGTCGTAGAAGATGTAAACCGTCTGCAACCCTTTTAGCTAAAAGGACAGTTTAAAAGAAAACAGTGGCAAACATGTTTATATTAACTATTCAAATTTAAAACCCATAATAATTATTCCTTTTAGCCTTTACGCAATTGATGAATGGCTTTTTTTCTAAAATTTCAAAATCTTGCTTTTTTAAAGCAAAATTTCAAATATGCATACTTTTCATAAAATATTACACAGAAAAGCTTCCACTTGTATACATCCTTATTTCAACAATTATTTAGTCAAGAAAAATATAGTGTGTTTCTCAGTGCAGTCATTTGTGTTTTAAATCTCAGAAAATTCTTGATCGTCTCTTGTCGTAGAAAGATGTAAACCGTCTTGCAACCTTTTAGCTAAAAAAGGACAGTTTAAAGAAAATAGTGGCTTGAAACATGTTCATATTAACTATTCAAATTTAAAACCCATAATAATTATTTCCTTTTAGCCTTTTATAATTGATAAGATAGCTTTTTTCTCAAAAATTTCAAAAATCCTTGCTTTTTTAAGCAAAATTTTAAATATGCACTCTTTTTTATAAAATATTACACAGAAAAGCTTCCCCACCTGTATAGATGCTTATTTCAACAATTATCTAGCCAAGAAATAAATAGTGCTTTCCTCAATTTAGTCATTTGTGTTTTAAATCTCAGACAATTCTTGATCGTATCTTGTCGTAGAAAGTCCATATTGGAACCTTTTAGCTAAAAATGGACAGTTTAAAGAAAATAGTGGCTTGAAACATGTTCATTTTAACTATTCAAATTTAAAACCCATAATAATTATTTACTTTCAGCCTTCTATAATTGATAAGATAGCTTTTTTCTCAAAAATTTCAAAAATCCTTGCTTTTTTATAAAATATTACACAGAAAAGCAAAAAGTATGCAACATTATCATTCACCATTAGCAGCATGTGGCAATTCTCTTCCAGTGAAAATATATATGTGCTAAAACAGTCCGTACAAACACGGTGGCAAAAAAATCTAATCTCTCTCTATATATACGTTGCAAACAGTATGCAACTTTAATCATTCTCCGAGAGCAGTGTGCAAGAGAACTTTTCTGATGTATAATTAGTTCTCTGGTCTTTATTCTGTATTTTTTATTTTTACACATAGTAAATAGTGCACACAATTAGTATCACAAAAAAAGACTCTGGCTCCCTAAGCCTATGGTCGGCTTTCTGGCCGATCTTCGCTGAAATCTTTCATCCAGGGATTCCCTTGCACGCTGCTCTCTTCTACGCAAATTTTATTGAAAACTTCGCAAAGAGTTAATTTTAAATAAATAAATTCAAAAAAGAGTAACGACTTCTCCTGTAATCCGTAAGCGATTAGCTAGGTTAGCGAAATTCTTGGCGTCAGGGTTGAGATTGGTAAACAAACTGATCGTTGCCAGCGGGGAGAAAGAAATAAAGGTCATTTTTTTGCGCCACGCATAAGCGTTTTATATAATATAGATAGCTTCCAGTGGTTTCAGAATTATGGTTATGCAGATTATATACCATTGAGCTATTGATAAGGTACATGAAATTTTAATATATTTCGATTTATGAAATTTTAACTTTTATAAAAGGAGTCGCAAAATAAATCACTGCATCTTTGTGAATTTCATATTATCGACTTAAAATTTAAGAATATGGTTTATAAGTAAAATTGCTTATAAAAGTTTAAGCAATTGATTGAAATTCATATTACGTGAAATGTAAATGTTTCCGGATAAAACAAGTTGCTCCTGAATTTTTCAATGGTCTCAATTTTTTTTATTTCTAGCTAAACCTGTCTATGATTTAGACGAATTTATGTTTGATAAACAAAATCATAAATGTCGCTATTATCAAAAATGGTTAATTTTCCCTTAAAACAATAATTAAATAATAAACTTCTAAAATTTTCACAAAAATATACAAAAATAATTTCAACTTATTGATTCATTAATCTTCCCGCTTGCGCAAATTTTAAGGCAAACGGGATTTTTCAAACCCTGTTCTCACATTCGGAGTCAAAACTGTCTGTAGGTCATTGCGATTCCTTCATGCTACCCTCTCTTCAGGTTAAAATGGGTTTATGCGAGTTTCAAGGTGATTTGATAGTATTTTATGCTTCTGTCGTAAAGTTTACGCCGCGCGCCTGCTCGTGTAATCTGATAATTTTTTCACGTTTTAACGTCTCTGTTTGGTAATTATATATCCAGTGTGCATTAAAACGATTTAATAGTTCATTTTACATTGTTAAAAATAGTTAATATGTAATAAGCCTGCCAATAATCCATCAAACCGAAGAATTTTTTGGAGGAACCTCAGTCTTATGAAAGCAACTCACTACTCGAGCACAAAAAATCTGATTATCGCCATGTGATATAAACATTTTATTAAATCTAAATTATACATCACAACCTGAAAAATCAAGTGAACAGCAACCAGCATTGAGAAGAAGAGCTTACGGCTTGTGTTTGAAAGAAATAAAATGATCATCAAAATCCAGGAAATACAGTAGGTACAATACAAAGTACTTGTAAGCGTCACTGTCTAACAAAAGTTCAATGGTTCGAATGTAAGGACAATGGTTAGAAACTAAGAAGAAAGTCTGTGTTGTACAATTTTAGTTTGTATTAGAATACTTTTTTATATATTGCTTAATACTTTTTTTATAAAATAATATTATTAAATCTCATTACTTTCTCTGTATTCAATATAATTTTAGATTTTTCAAATAATATTAAAATTAATTTTCACTCTTGATGGAAAGATTTGCTTTTCTGACGCGTCTCTTATTACTATTATGAAATAACTTTCAACTGCCATAGTGAAAATGAAGAAAGTTATTGTGTCGTAAAAAGTAAGCCATGCGCCTGCTCGTGTTAAAAATTATAGCTTGCCTGCTGGAAGGTTAATTACAGTATTTAGCTCATGATTATATCTCCTAGTAATGCTTGATTTAGAATGATTTACTTTATTTCGTTGCAGATTTGTTCCCGCATTCATTTTTAATGTTTTGTTTCTTAAGTGAAATATTTAATCTATTTTAAAATATATTTTTAAATGCGGTGATGAATCAAAATTCATGTATTTTAAGCAAACATTATTTCAGCTGTTATATTTTCAATTTTACTGATTTTTAAATTGATTTCCTCAAAATAAAGGCTTTCGTTTTCCAGCAAAATTTATTTCATATTAATTGTAAGATAATATATATCTTTGCGCGTGTCAGTCTATTGAAACTTAAAGTTAAATAGAAAATTTAATTTTTTTGGACGAAACGAATTACTGAAATTTTTATAAAGCTTTGCAACTCAAGGAACTGCAGTTTGCAATAATTAATACATTGGTTGATTTGGTGTTTTATTTTTTTTTGTCCGCTGAAAAAGTATTGAAATTATCAAAAAATATTTTCCTTATGAATTAATGTGTCATCACTTCGTGGAGGAGAAGTCGCCGGACAGCGAAACAGGTTCTCACTTCCCTTGTTTGCATAGTAATACTGTGGGTTGATTTATCCGTCACCGATGACGATACTTACATCCTTCGGGAGGGGTCAGGCCGTGGCCGGTAATGGCATTTAGCACTCCCTACTCTTGAAGCAATCGTTCTTCAAGAGACCTGGACGGCAAGGCAGGGCGGGGGTTGTCCGACTTAACCGGGGTTTACACGCGAACAGTAAAACCGACAGTAAGAGATGACGCATGCGCAGAATCATAAAAGTTTTAACCGGGCCGCGGCAAGTCTTTGTCCGAACTTGACAGCGATATCTTACTGTCGGTTTTACTGTTCGCGTGTAAATCCCTCTTTATGGTTATGTATTAACATGTAATCTTTATAAATCCTTTGATTTATCAGTTTTCATCAAACAATTATATTCAAATTATCCATTACCTAATATAAAATCTCAAAAGTTGTTCTGTATTCCATTCTCCATAAAATTCCGTCATATATCAAGCTAAAAAAATTCAAGCTAAATACCCAGAAATATAACTGGAGAGCATATTTCAACCTTAATATTAAACTTTTCAATCCAAAATATCGGGTTTATTTCTGTAAGATTTTTATTATATTATTATTTAGAACTATAACTAAATAATCATATATGTTGCTCTATTCCTTTATACGAAATGCATTCAAATGGCAACCAGTAAATCCCAATCAGTTACTCGGGTTTTATTATGTTTGCAACCAGGATTCCCATCATTTTGTGCGACTCCCTTAATTTTGTGTAACAAAAATTTACAACCAATCTCTCACATGCAAATTCCTGATGCTCTTGTAACCCTTAATCTGTAACTATTCACAGCAAAATACAAGGCCAACGTTTCAACATCTATATGAAAATTGCCCAGGCGTCTAATTTTAAAATTAATTACCTCCAACCCTATAATTCATGCTGAGGGCAGCGAGTCCGCTGAATTCTAAAGGAGCAGAACCACTGTCGCCTGCAGACTAATGAAACTTACGCGTGAATAGCTGAGTCACCTCAACTGTGAAGTTTGAACGCTTGAAGATATTAGGTATACTGAAGCCACCAGTGTTTGGCCAGCTGCTGCATTCAATGGCACGCCTACTGCCGTCAGTTCTGGACTAGATAGGCATTTATCAAGCCATGATAATGAAGATTAAATTGGCTATGGAGTGTTATATGGAGAGTGGAGCTTACAATATATGTGAGGATTATATAGCTGGGTTCAAATTATTTTGAACCCAGAAAATTTAACTTTGAACAAGAGTTTAGGATATAATTTTAAATCCAATCCAAATGGCTGAAAATTCTCGACCATATTCCTACGACATTTTCTTGGTGTTTTACAGCATTCGGAATGTTGATGAACGTCTGAAAAATATCACGGAGGATCTTTATGCTAATAGGGTATTTAACGATTTCTCTCATTATTATTTATTTAACGGTGAGGAGAAGAATGTAAGCAGAAAAGATTTTGTTATATTCTCTCTTTAATCCCAAAGATACTTTTTTCTTCTAGCATCTTTAACGCCGTGACTTTTTGGGAGGATGTGACATGAATTGGACTCTGAATTCCAATCTGGGTGATCATTTACCCCACCCCCTACTGTAACCTTCTCTTAAGTCGTATGGAAATGGTCAAGGATAATTGGACCCCCTATTTCTCTTCCATAAGAATGGATTTCAGAACCTCACCTGCCATCAAAAGAAACCAACAGCCTCAGACCGGCTTTCATCGATTTTGAGGCTAAATGTCTTGGCCGCCCCGGACCGCCTCGCTCGATGTAAGAGGGTTAAGAATTGTGAAATTAAAATTAAAAACTGACTGGAAATTTTTCTTCAAGTCGTACATTTTCCTTGCTAACTGTTCATTGTGAAATGACGAGTAAGCATGATGGCAAAGGACATAATAATTATTTTTAAAATGTTTATAATATTAAAAAACCTTTATATTTATCAAAGCTTTTCAATGTACAGCAAAATCAAGCATAAAATTGTTTAGAATGGCTCGAATATCTTTAAATTCTTTGTTCTTTGCTTTTAATTCATTTTGTGAAGCTGAAAATCATTTAATTTTATATTGCAATCCTTTACTTTAAATTTATTATGAAATGAATTAATTTAACCGAATAATTAAATGCAAAAATAACATTTGTCAAGGTTTCCGTGAAAGTTTAGGATGGTAATGTCAGGCAATAGGAAACATTTACCAAATTAACACACGGTGCGAATCTCATTTTTAACATATTTTAAGGATTCCTTGAAAAATTTCCAAATTGTTTGTGTGTGTGTGTGTTTCAAGTGAAAGATAATGTTTCATATTTGTTCCCTGTTGTGTTATAAAACACTTCCGTAATAGAAACTTTATTATTATATAGTAAAAGTTTTCGGAGATGAATAATACTATATTATGTCCTGAAAACTTCTTCACATCAACAGCATACTACTTGAGATTCAAATTTCCTCTTCATGAGAAGCTTTCAAAAATTTACCGATTATGATATGGACGGAAATTCACGAATACATGTATCAATACTCTGAAACCGCTGAAGAGGATAAAGAAAATGAAACTGAACATCATGATGGGCATACGATTGAGAATTCATGCAATCTTATCAATTTTAGAAAAATAAAAAGTATGCAAACATCCTCAACAGGGCAAATCAACAGAAAGTCGAAGCCACGTTTGAAAGCATTCTTTCCATTCATCTCCATAAGATAAAATCACTCACATTGTCACGATCGAAAGAGAAGTTTTAACGATTATTTGTATAATGAGTTGGTTTATGTGGTAGAAACTTGAAATGAGTGAATAATAAATGGGTTAAAGCAGAGCTGTATCTATGTAGCGCTGAAATAATTTTTCTTGGTCATTCTTTGCCTTCTAGTTTAGTTTGATATTAAATTGTTTATAATTATTTCCGCCAGTTTCTAACTTAAAGATCAAAATAACTTTAAACACATAGATCCAAACAAACTGAGTTCGTTAATGAACCTTTCAGTCATTATAAGAAATTTGAATTTGTAACGTAAAGACAAAATCTTGTTATCGACGTAAACAATTCAAATTTGTTTGAGTGAGAAAAAATTTCTAATTTTGTTGCGGATCTTAGAAAATGGTAGCAAAATTGTAATGCAGTAGTATTTATATTTTAGAAGGTTAATCCTTTGTAGTCAGAGCGTTACTTTACAATGAAATATTAAATAAATAACTAATATCCATCTAACAATAATTTTTCTTCTAAAACATCTTTATTGTTAAAGGCGTATGGATATTATTAAAATTATGAAAAGAACACTAATGTTAATACTCTTTCAACAAAAAAAAAATTCAATTATTTTCATATACTATTGTTAATCTCTGTAATATTTACTGCCAAAAGTACATAAGTTAAGTATAAAAGCAAATAAAATTGCCAGAAAAAATTATTAGTTTTTTTATCATATTAGTAGTTTATTTAAGATTTATCATTTTCTTAAACCAAAAGCCTCGAAATAAAAAAAAATTAATTATTTTAATCTTTGCGACATTAATTAAAAAAATATTGGACATTAAAATGTAAAATTTATTTTATTATCGTTCATCAATTTTCTTGACTTTTTGCTCTTACCCATACTGACTAGCTGTAATATGAAAGCAAACAAAAATATTGAAATCCATTCATCAGTCTCTTAAGTAATTAGTAACAGAATAATCCATCAATGATTTTGCACTTTTCAAAAGCAATTCCTCCGAAATAAAAATATGTACTATTTCCGCCGCATTAGATTTAAAGAAGTTTCAAATCCAACAGTTCTACTATGAGGTTTCCAAATAGGTGATTTAAGCTTTGTTTAAATTCGTATTGAACTTCAATTCAGTTCGGAGCAAAGATTACATCATGTGCTTCTGACTTCAGAGCCCGAAAGACGCATAATTTTTCTTTGCGGAAAGAAAATGTACTTTAGCTCCTAAATGCTGCGGAAGGAAAAAAAGAGTTTTCATAGGAAAGACAAACAGAGACCTGAAAAAGCAAGCCATCGGTAATGCCCTTGGGCAATTGAATTTTTGTTCCGACAGCTCTTGGAAAGAAAAGAAGCTAAAGTGATTATGTCAACTTAAGAAATTTCTTCTTTTACGAGTTTTTTCACTCTTCGGTTCTTTCGCTCCATTTCTCTGAAAATTGATGTCACATAACGAGAATAAAGACTTAGGACTCCGAAATTCGATAGAAGACTTCGGATGAAATACTTGTGGAAACAGAAGCGTTTCGTGTATTCTTCACAGAATGCTTTAGGCTGTCGTTCAAAATGTAGGAATTCTTTGAAATTTGTTTATGTGGACCAATAAAATTGCGATGTTAGATAAATTTTTGATTAGATACCAAATGAAGATGAAAATAAGGCCAACCAAATAAAATATTCATTTTTTAAAGATTGCAATTATAGATTAACTAGCAGAGTACCCAGCGTTGCCCTGTCTTTTCAGGTCAAAATCTTTTGTAAGACCGGAATCTGAATTATTATTTATAAATAACAAAATGTGTATTAATGTTATTTTATTGCTAGAATATTTTGCTCGAATCAATTTTTTATGAAAAGATCCATAAATTAACAGTACAAAAATTTCTGTCATTTATCTTATATCATAGTATACAATATTACATATATTTTCTGTACTATTATCAAATTTTGGGGCACCTTATTATTTTAGGAACACTAACCATAAGACTTTCATGCTAATTGGTCAATTTGCCCCAAGTATTTCAATGACTAACCTCAATTTAACCCAGACAAGTGTGATATAGGGCCCATTTATTAATACAGTATTCTTTTTTTGTTGTTGTTGAACAATGTTGGAGGCATTTTTAAAATGAAATTTTAAAAATTAACGTATCTAAATAAACTAATGAAAAATGTTTCGCCAGAATTGCTCCAGCCGTTTTAAATAAGCATTTCTCCAAATTTTAGCGGTAGTTATCATCTTAAAGGTTGATTGAAAAAGATTGAACCCTTCCATATTTTTAGATCGCCATGTTGAAACCTGGGATTTATGCTTCATTTCGATCAAACTTACAGAAAAAAAATTTAAAGTTTGACGAATATTTAAAAATCTGACTGCTGTCCACTTAGTTTGTCTAATTATTTTCTGACATAAATGTTTCAGAACATAATATAAACGTGAAAATAATGAAGTATCTCGAATGTTGGTAATAACCAAACAGATGATGGAATTTTTCCAAACATCTTACTTATATTAAATCTTTTTTGACTTGAAAATTTCTTTCCGCTCGTTACAATGATAGTCTGTCGAACTTTCTTGTGTGACAAAATACCGCGAGATTTGAATCGCTATAACTACGAGACTAATAATGCGAAAGGAATGGTTGACCCCACAACGGATAGATCATATTTGTAAGAGTTTGTCTTATAGTATTTGTTTTCCTTCTGACGTCATCGTGTCAGTGCAGGCGCATGCGCATGATTGTTATGAATTAGCTTTATATAAGTTTATAAATAAGTGTAGCTTGGTAACGCGTGTCATTTTAAAGAGATTGAGGAGTATTATTAGGACCCAAAGTGAAACAATTAAAATATTTAACAAAATATAAGTAAAAAACTGTATTATATTGAGAATTTCAAACTCCGCATGTTTTTTTATTATAGCATGGAGAGTTGTCTTTCGAATTGTACGAAACTTACAGATCACTTGACAATATGTAAAGGAAACATTGCATTAAAATTTGAATTCAAAAATCTGAAGACAACGGGAAATACGAGCATTTGTAATATATAATGCAATACTGAGAATTCGCAAATTGTTGTTCTATATGCTGTCAACAGATGGCGCCATCAAAAGCTACTCTAAATAAAACATAAGAAAGGAGCAGTTTGGGTCCGCGCCATAGAGTTTTCGTGAAAACGTCGGGATAAAATCATAAAACAAGTATGTCGTATTAATATGTAATTTAATTCGCAATCTCTTTAATACAATATTTACACAGAAAAGTATATTGGTTACTGAATAGATAAATCACAAGTTTAGCGCATGTAGCTTGTGATTTATCGATAAACCTACCACAGACCCTTGCTACATGCGCTAAACTTGTGATTTATCTATTCAGTAACCAATATATTTTCTGTGTAAATATTGTATTAAAGAGATTGCGAATTAAATCACATATTAATACGACATACTTGTTTTATGATTTTATCCCGACGTTTTCACGAAAACTCTACGTTGCGGACCCGAACTGCGGTTTTTCAATTAATACTATTAGTTCACACTCTCCCTATATATATATATATATATATATATATATATATATATATATATATATCTTGCTCAAATTTTCAATCATTAATAAAATACTTTTTTACTTTTTATTCATCCACTTAAGTTCAAATACATTTTCTAAAACTTGTAGTGGATGACACTTGATGTTAATACTGTTTTTCAAAAAAATAATTCAGTAATTAAATTGCGAAACTATTAATTAAGATGCTAGACTTGGCGATAAATTTGGCGACTTGGCGGCAAAGTTGGCGACTTTGGTGACAAAGGGAATTTTCAAGATTCAATCGTTAATAAAATACTTTTTATTAATCCACTCAAGTTCAAATACATTTTTTTTAAACTTGTAGTGGATGACACTTGATGTTAATACTGTTTTTTCAAATCTTAAATCATTAATTAATTTTAATTAATTAATTTTAGTTTTATATGGGACAAAAAAATTTCTAAAATAAAATTTTTCTTTGTTGATCTAAGTAGGAATTAACTTTATTTTTTTTTTATATTACTTCTTTTTCTTCTAGAAGCTCGAACGCTCAAAATTACATAAACCAAATTTGCTTGTATCTACTATTGCAAGAATTTTGTTCTGAAAACTATTGCAGTCATTAAACTGTCCTTAGAGACATGGGGACTACTATTGCAAGAGTTTTGTTCTGAAAACTATTGCAGTCATTAAACTGTCCTTCGAGACATGGGGAAGCCTTCTGCAAAATACCGTGGCTAATAAGGCTCACTCTGTAATTACTGACTTCAGTAAGCATGTTAAATCATTCCCACACCTCATTGCAGACTTATTTAAAATGGCCGAATTTAAACCTACCCTAATCATTGCATAGGATTATTAAAATATTAATTGTAATATACAACTGGAAAATTTTTGTCCTATTGAAATGAAATATTTAAAATGAAATACTCATTTCAGAATAATATTCCATGAAATAGCTTTACTTACGCTATTGACATTTCATGAATTTGACTTAAACTTGAACATTTCGAAATTTTTATCCTTATCTAAGCTGCATATTTTTTTAAAACCTATGCTGAATATATAAATCGCAAAAGTGAAAAATTATATGAGAGACTGCGAAAATATTTCAACTAAGTAAGAATTTCCGGTGAATATTTAATAAAATATTTTGATGCATAACATTAGAAGATTAAATGTCGATTCATATAATATACTAATTTCGGTTCAAAAATCTGTTGCCTATGTTTGTTAGTTCTATTGTCCGTCATAGAAGGTGGATTTATCAGAATTCGCTAATGTGGGGCGCCATGTATTGTCATCAAGAATAAGCTATGATTATGTGGCATATCAAAAGCACCGAAGTTTCCTTCAACAGAAGAAGAAAATGTATTTCCTGAGTGATAATTGCCAAAAATAGATAACCTGGATCAATTGAATGTTTTTTGCATTTTGCACAAGGCAAAATTAAATTAGTGATATTGTTTGAGATTTACAATAGCATAGTTGGCATTATACGATGAACAAGTTGTTCCTGAAGGATTTGGCAATGACATGGGCTGGTTGAGATGACGACTAACAAATGCTAGTTCTCATTGGAAAGTGCCACGTTTTAGGAATAGTTATAAGAAGCAACCAAAGATTTTAAAAAAATAATTTTCCTTCTTGTTTATCATCACAAAAATGTATAACTGTGTTATTTCAAATTCTATAAATAAACTGCTGATTTATTATTTCTCAAAATATATGATTGGAAAATGTGGGATTTTATGAAAATTAAAATAATAGGAACCCTACGTATCTGAAATGCTGCAT
This sequence comes from Araneus ventricosus, assembly GCA_013235015.1. NCBI lineage: Eukaryota > Metazoa > Arthropoda > Arachnida > Araneae > Araneidae > Araneus > Araneus ventricosus. The sequence continues at coordinate 68,119 of BGPR01001573.1, forward strand.
GTGAATTAAAAAATATACCTTACATTCACCAAACAACGTACATAATAATAATAAAATTTGATTTCATAGCATTTGGAACTTGAAATCATCTCCAATTAAATGAAATTGTAATATCGAATAATTCCTTTAAATTAATAATTGAAGTCATGTTAGTTTTAAAATATTGCTACAAGAATTTATTGCTCATTGCTATTTATTGAGAATTTAATATATCTCAGCTATTGAATCTTTAAAAAACAATCGAAACATTCTACGATGTGCATAATGAAATTTTGATTAAAATAAAATGTCCTTGCCAGATATTTTCTTTAATCTAATCTTAATGTATTCAATATCTTCGTTCAAATACAGGTTTTCTATAAAAAGATCGAAATTTCCTTTGTACAAAAGCTATGAGAAGAATAGACTGAAAAAGTAAATTAGTTAAATTCAATTATAAATGTTTATTCAGTACAAATGTTTTAATACTTTGAGAAATTGCTTGAGCTTTAAAAAAAATATTCAACTCAGAACTCTCAGTGTTTCATTTTTTAATAACTCACTTTTCTTCCTTAAAAATGATTTTCATATATTCACATTTAAAATGCAGAAATAAAAATTTCAGAGATGATATAGGCAAAAAAAGTTAGAATCACAACGAGCTAAGTAAATTAACTGCTCATTCTTATTTGAGATGATGCAGCACTTATAAAAAATTAATTAATAGCAATGCGTTTTAAAATTGGTAATTAAATACATCTGAATCCCTTACTGAAGATACTTTAAAAATGAATTTAATAAAGTTTTACGTTCATATAATTATGAAAGATACATTTTTACATCGAATTTTTAAATCGTTTGTGCTTTCTAATTTATCGTAATTAAATTTGAAGTCTTTATATTTCAGTATAAATTAATCAAATTACATTCTTTTCCTCTCAACAAAGAAAATTAATTTAATATCATCTCAAGGTATCCAAATAAAGTTTGTTCCACATCCAAAAAAAATTTATTACTGTGCGAAAGTAATTATGAAAATATAATTTCAGAAAACGAAACGATTATGTTACACCACTTTTTTAAACAGTCTTAGAAACATCAAATTATAAGTTGAACATTCACTCGAAATTCTACTACATAACGTACCATTTGGAAAAGAAATTGTATTTTAAATTTTATGAGAAAAAGGATAGATTGTGAAATCATTAGATTTGAAAATTTCTATGTTTTGAAACAAATAACTTATATAATTGAAATATGAATTGAACACACATAATTTAACTAAAATTCTCTCTTTTTCATAGCAATTGCTACAGACATGATTTTTATAAGTAAAATCGTATTAAAAATTGGTGAAAAATAAAGTAAATCTGTGTGCATCCACAACTGATTAGATTTCTGATCAAAATTTAAACTTGCTTCTTTTGAGTTTCGTGAGAGATTTATTATAGAAATTGATCGAATAAATTTAAAAAAATGCTTATTTTATATTCTTTAAGCGCTAATCAGAACTATAAAAGTATTTGAATTATTATCACTGATGGAATGATTGGAGTCTGGAGCGGTTTGATGTGATCATATAGAACACTGAAAGCTTAGGAAATCCAGAATGAAAGCACTCGTTTGAAGTAAACATTGGAAACCATGTATTCTTCTTGCTCTTGACGTTGGCACGTCATATCTATAACTCTCGATGTTTTGAGAGCTCATACTTTGATGCTGAGAATCAATCTGTATTCTTCCTTTTTCCATGAAGCTTCCCTGCATAGAACACATCTCAGTGGTTCCTTATTTTTAGGAAACCGTTAAGAATAAGAAAGTACAGGGATTGTTCATATAAATGCACAATGCGTTTTTTTTTAAATTATTTAAAACAGAATGAGTATTAGGACAAAGAGTATTAGTTGCTCGTGTTCCTAATACTCATCCTGTTCATTTCTAAATGCCTATCTTCAAACAGCTAATTTCTAAATGCCTCTCTTCTCTGTAGTACAGTCTTCGAGGAATCTACTTAATTTAAAAATTTTACTATTTACACTTAAAAAGCATGGACTATATTTTCATGCATTGTACAATACGAATCGGAAGGAGCATGATAGCTACTCAAATTAATGCGTTTTCACTAGTATTAGATGCAAGTAAATTGCAAACATACAGGGCATCCCACAAAAGACTCCCTGATTTTAAATTTAAATAACTCGGCAACAGAGATTGGTAGAAGAATGAAACCAATGGTAAATTTATTTTGAAAGCCGTAAGAATCTGACAGAAAAGTTTCAGAGTAGTTGCAAATGGTAGCATATGGTTCTGAACACGGCAGTCATAGTGCGTAGAGTCAGGAAAAGAGACTATAAAAGTCCTTTGCAAACAATCGTTGCAATCTCATCACAATCGATTCAAATTCTATACTTTTCGAAGCAGAGACATGGAGAATACCAAGAATGAAATTTTCCGTCGCCATCTGTAGTGTGTCAAAGGAAAAGCAGGCTCATGCTCCACAAGCTCTTGCTTCTTCAAGCTCATGTAGTGTTGCAAGATTGTTCCGGTATGAACTGTGTACATCCATGTGCTTCAGAAGAAGTAGGCGGGGTGAGATCTAAGGAGCATTGAGGCCAATCCATGCATGTTCCAATAAATGTGCAATAATTCAAAACAATTAATCTGTTCTGGAAGTTTCAAATTTAGTTACATTTAGAGCCACCATTTAATTCTACACACTACAAGGGGTGATTGAAATTTCTTTGGTCGTATTGGTTTTCTTTTTATATTTCTCAAATAAAAGAAATATTTTAATTCGTGATATTGGTTAATATTCTCATCGACTGTTATGGAAAGCCTATTTACATAGTTTACCAGAAAGTAAAAGCAAAAAAACTAAAATCAAACAAGCGAAAAATAATTATTAATTCTAACCATAGAAAATCCAATTTTGAAACTTATAAAAATACCTTCATCAGAGAATAAAGAACTACCAGCAGAAATCAGTTAATTTTGATCCAGCAGGCTCTTGTGACATCCGCAAAATTAATGATGCATTTGGGCAGTAAAAATACACTCGGTTATAGCAGAGAAAAGAAATAGAAGAAAAGGAAAGAAACAAAGATAAAATGAAAAGGAATGACGAGAAAATGTAACATCTGGTCGAGAAACCCATTTGTTCAAGTGCAGGTCCGTGTGAAGTCGTCGATGGCAGAGGGAAGATAAAAAAAATAGAAATAGGCCACTCCTCGACGACATTTATCAAAACTTTGTCGGAAATACTTGTTGATCTCTATTTTCGTTTTTTTTAAGTGTTGGGGAAAGACAAGCCAATTGCATTGAATTATAATAAGGAATTTCAGTTTAGATTAAGAGAAATGAAGTTCTTCTTTAAATCGTTGTTTTTGTTTCTTTTTTGTATATTCAAACAAAAGAATTCCTGAATTAAATATGAACATTTATGTAGTTGCAGTTTGCATGAGATTCTTATTTTCCGGAACAAATGGATTTCACAAATGAGTTCCTCATGTTGTAAAATCAAGCGAAAAAGTTGGTGTTTATTTGTTATCAAAATGTATTTATTTACGAAAATAAAATAAAGGAACTTATCTAAAAATCGGTGTAAGGTGTAATAATATTTATCTCTGCTATTAATAAAAGCTAATGTGTGTGTGCGTGTGTTGGCGGACGACAGGGTTGACAGCTGTCCCTAAACAATGGAATTTGCCATAAACATACTTCGGAAGATGCGAATGTGCACCTCGGAGCCAATTTTGGAATTTTAATTAATTAAAAATTAAGCCAAACTATGGTATTTTTTCTTATAATTCCTGAATATAATACAGTATAAAAGGGTTTTTACTTCATATGAATATTCAAAAAATTTTCTTTTCAATGATATTAATTAAGATACTCTATAATATTTTCTCTAATTTTAATAAATTTTAAGTATATTTTTAGGCACAATTTACAACAATATTTATCATTGTTGGAATGAGAATTAAGCCGTTTTCTTTGTTTAAACAAATATTTAAATGCGTGTTTCTTTTCCATTTTTGAAGGCTAAGGTAACATCCTAAGAGATATATTGCTTTCTTTTTAGGTAGATTCCTTATAGGAAGTCTACCTATTGCAATGGCTCTCATGACATGACTTTCGGAAAATTTCTGCAGATCTTCACCGATCATGACCCCTAGAACCCAAAACCACCCTTCGTTAAAAAGTTTATATATATATATATATATATATATATATATATATGACGCTTTTTCCCATGTTATCTTGTGAACACGATAACTAGAGTAATTTCGATGTAAATTTAACTAGCATGGGATATGTTGTAAGGATAGCGACAATCTCGGTCGAGTTCGTAGATGGGTTATCCATCTCAAAGGGGGTCGAAATGGTGGGGGGTGGAAATTTTAATTTTCCCATAATTCCTTTACAATTGAAAATAGAAAGAAAATTCAAATTAGGCAAATTATTCCCTTATCGTAACGAACAATTTTTGTATTTACACTTTTTCGATAGCTACAATTGCTTAGAAGTTATGAGCTGAAAAGTGATTTTCCCACCCTTGTTGGAAATTTCTCGTCATTTACAGTCTCTTCCACCCGCTCTAATCCTTATGAGAATAGAGAGCGAAATGTTATTTTCCTTATTATTAGTAGACACGTATATATATAATGCTTTTGCCCATGTTATCTTGTGTACACGATAACTAGAGCAATTTTGATTAGATTTTAACCGGCGAGGTATATGTTGTAAGTTCGGTGAAAATATCGACCGAGTTTGCAGATGGGCTAACCAGCTAAAAGGGGGTGGAAATGGTGGGGGACCGAAAATTTCATTTTCCCATAATTCCTTTACGATTGAAGATAGAATGAAAACTCAAGATAGACGAATTACTGCCTCTTTATAATAAACAACTTTTGCATTTAAACTTTTTGATATCTACAATTTTTTAGAAGTTATGAACAAAAATGCCACTTTCAATCCCCTCAACCATTTTATCATTTCCCCAAAGCTCTGCTACGACTAAAGATAGGAAAAATAATCAATTAGGCGAATTATCACCTTATCAGAACGAACAACTTTTATATTAAAAGTTTTTGTCAGCTAAAATTACTTAGAAGTTATGAGCTGAAAAGCGATATTGAATTCCCCAGCCCTCCCCTCCAATTTATAATACCCCCATTACTCTGTTACGATTGAAGATAGAAATAAACTTTCAATAAGGGGAATTATCACATAATCATAAAAACAACTTTTATATTAAAAAGTTTTTTGACAACTACAATTTCTTAGAAGTTATGAGCTGAAAAGCGATGTTCAATTCCCCCCAATTTATCTTTTCCCCATAACTCCGTTACGATTGAAGATAGAAAGAAAATTTCAATTAGGGGAATTATCACCTTATCACAACAAACTACTTTTATACTGAAAGTTTCTTGACCGCAGGAATTACTTAGAAGTTATGTGCTCCCATCAGCCGCATTCACTTCCACTTTTTGTACGGTAAACAAGCTGATATACCTGGCTTTGCTCCGGATTAAAATGCTTTCATGTCTAATATTTTTAATGTAAAAACTACTATTGTATAAAAATTATAATACAGAAATTCCTTTTCTGATCTGAAACGTTTTTAATTAAAATGAGAATATTAATTGAAACAAACGATTTTTAAAAACAGCTGTTTTCTCCATAAATTATTATTTGTTATATAGGTACTTCAAATTTCGTTAAATATTACTGAAGTAAAAGAAAGAAAGGTTTCAATGAATATTTTGAAACAATTAAATTAACTATTAATTACTCATTAATTTAAAGAATGAAATAAATCAATCATTATTTGCTCCTGATATAAATTGTTAATCGACTACTTTTAAAATTAATTTTCTTTTAGCATTAGTCCAGAATTCTCTGAATGTATTCTGGCAACTATATATATTCGTATTATTCTTGATCTTCAACAATAAAGAATATTGTTACAAATTCTGTATAAAATTAATTTTGAAAAAATATTAAAATGAGAGAAACAAATTGTATCCTATGCTTTAAACACACATGTTAAATTTGGAACTCACAATGTTTAATAATTTTTATTCTCTTGTGTGTTAAGAATTTAGTCACTATTATCTCTGTAACCAGGGAGTTCTCTAAATGAGCCCATTCTAGTAATGTTTAAATGGTTCATGTCATGTGATTTTACCATATGACAAAGTAATGTTCGCACAATTATATAGTAACCTAGATTAAATAAACTAATCTAGAGTCGTTCTTCATTCGTGTCAAGTGTCAATTTCTTGCTACTGTTTGAGATTGGCTGGCTTAATGTTATCTAGGGGATATTTGCGCTGCTGGGATGTTTATTTCTTTATGATTCCTACGTGTTGAATGATTATGTGTTGGGATATAAAAATAATTGACCAATTTACTGACCAATAAATCTAGCATAACCTTTTGGAATGAAAAATGGAATGATAAAACCTTGATATAGTAAAAAATTAAATGAAAACACACACACAGAATCACAGCGTAAATATTGCAATGTGTAGAAACAATAAAGTCATTAGCTATGTCAGTATTGATCAATATGTAATATTTCATTACTTTTGTAACATTAGCGTAAAGGAATCTACCTTTGCCTTCAAGCTTGCCGAAAAGGGATTTTTTTTTGTTTCATCAATTTTTCTGTGAAATCTGATTTCTCTAAAATAGTAAGTTTCTTAAGAAATATACACACTAAGCTTAATGATTATTATGGTCGCTACGATTTAGTAATTTTTCAGCATATTTCAATCCAGTTAACATGTTCCTGGACGCAAAATGCAACGCGCCGTTTTAATGTTGAAATCAAATGCGTATTTTGAATGAGGAATAAGAAAGTGAAGTTGGAACCGACAACGTACAGTTAGATGTTACATGGCACGAACAGTTCCTTGACTCCATCAGGAATGTCCATCTCCACGATGATCGAATAAGGTGCATGGCTATTAAAAGAACTCTGGTATCCATCACAGTTTGAAGTTTAAGATTACTTTGCTAAGCGAAACATGAAAATCAAATTATGCATTATATTCCCGGCGAACAAGCTGGTAGCCGAAGTCTTCTGGTAGTCAATATTTCTTAACGGCGAAATTGAATTCACACAAATAAATAACATTTTATCGTTTAGTTTGATAAATAAAGATAGCATTTGTAAGTGTAATAAAATACACATTGTCTATTGAAAACTATTTGGTAACAAAAAGAGAGTACTTCACTGTTTTGAAATCATTCGGTTCATCCTTAAAGGCGATTGCTTTTCTATTTTGAGTTTTTCAACCAATTCACTGCCAGTAACATTATGAGCACATCAGGAGTCTACGAATACAGCATGATATATCTCGTATTTGGGTATGAAAGAGTTAAATGCATTATTACTCTTAAAATTTAAGCTAAAACACTTTCGATTTGAACATATGTTTTACTCTTATGTGTCAGTAATTTTGCCTCCATTTTCCGATTGTCATAATTTTTATGGTTATTTTCATATTGTCTAAAAAATATTCTTCCAGATTTAATTTATCAGGGAAATCAGAGCACAATCAAATGATACATTTATGATGTCATCAAATGCATACACGCTATTTCTCTTCGGGTTTATTCCTTTAATGAATGAAACATCAAATGTCAAATTGGTATCGCACTGCGATCTCAGAACGCATGAAAATTGTGCGCTGCCAACAGATTCAATACAAAGGCACACTTAGATAAGTTAGCTATTATGAGTATCTTTCACTGAAAACTGCCATATATTTTATACATCTGAAGACCAACTCACGATCGACAAAAATTTGGAGCCCTTTTGTGGCAGATGCTCATTTCTTCAATATATGCCGAATCAATTTTCATCTTTTTCTGTTTTATCTCTCATTTATTTTCTCTATTTCTCTCTATAATTTGTTCTTGAACAGATTAAAACAACAAATTTCAAAAAATGGATAGAAATATGAAGCAGAGTGTTAAAAAAAAGTATGTGGCGTACTCCATACGCACTCCTCCCAAATTGGGCTATCCTCTAGCCCCTCCCACGTAGAGTAAATGGATGAGTATTCGAAGCATTGCATAACAAGTCTCGTTATCGTAGCTTTATTTGCGAAATACAATATAATTTAAAGCATATTAATGTCGTTTTCTATCAAATATGGATACAATTTTTAAATCTAACATTTTCATATAAGAAGTTATTGAAGTTCTTTATGCATTTTCTTCATTAAGAACCTACTGAAATTACACTCAGAGGAATCGATATGATATGTTATTCATGTGGAACTCATTCAAAGATGAGAGAATAAAATACTACTATTTCATCATCTACAACACCAGTTTCATATTTGTTGAACAAAAATATCAAATTAGTTCTTGAAAATTCAAATTAAATATATTCTAACACTTCATCTGCAATTTACCGCATCAAAACACCAAGGTAATGCTTCAACATACATACGAAACTTTTATTAATTTTGAAACTAATTACCACCAACTTAGGGCAGATAGCACACTGAATTTTAAAGGAGCAGAAATGCCGTCGCTTCTAGGCTATTGAAGCTTATGCGCGAATAACTAAATCACCTCTACTGTGAAGTTTGAACGCTAGAACAGACGAAGTCTGGTGAATACTCCTGTGTTTAACCATCTATTGAATTCACTGGAACGCCTGCTGCTGTCAGTTCTGGACTATATATGGTATATATAACATTGGTAATGAAGATTAAATTGGCTGTGTGAGATGAAGCGTATAGTACAGTTGTCCTTTAGATCAATTTTGTGGCTACGGTCAATAGTCTGAAAAAAATCTCTTTGCACAAGAATTATTACAAGATCTGCGGACAATTTAGCAATTATTATAAGACTACTAAGCGGTTTTTCTCATTATTTAATATTTGGGCAACTATACGAAGGAAAAGAATATTTTTCTCTTTGGTAAGAAACTTTAAATTAAATATAAAATTGGCTGAAAAACCACTTCTTATGCCTTAAATTATCTCAAAAATTCGTCGTTGTGAATTAATTAAAAATTAGTGTTAACGAATTTAAATATAGAATTATTGTCACAAAGCTATAAATTTGTTTCTCTGAGATGCTAATCTTGGCGAAAAATTTGGCGACTTCCGCGACAAAGAGAATTTTCTAGAAGGAGCTCGAACATTCAACCTATTTCTACTGGTTTCATGAACTTTCTAGAGATTACGTCACTTCCTACGTAATGAAGTCACTTCCTGTTGAAAAGAATAAAGGCAAGCTCTCAAGCCAAGAAGAGTTAGTTGGAATTTGATCAGCAAGCAAGCTGGTGAGTTAACAAGAAACCTTTGAGCGCTGTGTTGAGATTTATTGGTAGCCTCTGTTGTGAATTTTTACTAGTGCTGTGTTAATACTTGTTTCTTTGCTTGGAATATTTCTAAAATAAAGAGCTTTATTTTTTTAATCCTGTTTATTGAACTGCATTCACGTAACCCACAAGACAATTTCGTTACATTATATATATTATGCTGAATATATTCCTAAATTGTATATATATATATATATATATAATCATATTCAGGAGGAGCGCTGTAGTCCTTACGGTTTATTTTCATCAATAAATCTCACTGATTATTGAATAAATATTTTTTGATGAAAGCATAGTCAGAAATCGGATCAGTTGCTTAACTTATATCATATGATTTGCCAAATAATCCATGATTTATATGCGTTAAGAGATAATTTTAAACTAAAATATAGTTTTCTAACAAATTTCAAGACTTCAACTCAGGCGAGTTTTAATTTTTCCGAAAAAAGTGCATAATGATGAAATTTTTTTTGCAATATCAAATACAAGAACAGCTATCTGAGAAGATATCTCTGTCATGTAAATTAAAAAAAAAATGAAAAAAATAGTTTGATTCCAGTACAGTTCTATTATTCATAAAAAATAAATGTCAACTTGATGAAAATTATTTATTTAAGCTACAATATCAATTTGTTAAATACAAAATACTCTCCAAACTATATAGTTTTTAACAGGTGCAGATCATCCTAAAATGTCTCTAAAATTTTTTTAAATATTTAAACGATAATTAACATATTAGAAACACGTGTATAGATTTGCTATCACTTTGAAGATTCGAAAATAGAGTTAAGAATACTATGTTTCATATACATCTTTAGCGGAAAAAAATGACTTGGTTTATTAATCCAGAATACGTAGTAACGAAATATGGTCAGTTACATTAACATACAAGTTGTGACCAATTATTAGGTTGAATAACCCCTCAAATCGAAAATGAGAAAACCCCTATTATCAGCGACACCTTCGTCTTGTTCTGTAATATTCACTTAACAACAGTGCGTGAGCTTGTGAGTCTTGATAAATTTATTATCGACTGTTTTCTGTACAGTGGTTTTGTGGCGTGTCATGGAGCAGAGATCTTGCACGATAATGCACGGCCGCATGCCACCACGCTTCTGAAAACGGTTTCTGGCTCCACATGGGGTTATTGAATTGTCGCGCCCCTCGTATTCCCCCGACCTGGAAACATCGGACTTTTACCTGTTTCCTAAACGTAACCCTTTGCACTCTGAAAGATTATAAGATGCATAATTACATACGTGTGAGTGTAAGGACTGATTTAGAGCTTTAGGAAGCTGAAAAATATTGTTATTAATTTCTTCAATTCCTAAAAATCAATCTGTGTGTTCTTGCTATTATATGGTTTTTATAATAAGCGCTATCTAACAAGAAAGTGTAAAATATGCATCATTCATAATGTCGAGTCTTACTCGACATAAGAGTGCAAAGGGTTAAAGTTGATCTAAAAGGGCGAAGATTTACAAGCATTACGCGCATTCAAGCTGCTGTGACACGGCATTTGAGAGCAGTACCAGTGAAGGAGTTTTCAGAAGCTTTGCGATGATTTATGCACAAGTTGACAGAAGTGCATGGTGTAGGACGGGGACTATTTTGAAGGATTGTAAACAGTTTCCATGTGAGGCCTACTCAATCTAAGACTTATTTCATCATTCACTCTACTTATTGGTCAATTTAAATTTCGTAAGTTGGTAGTAGCACAAGCATGTTAAATTATGTTTCGTATAAGAAGATAATATCCAAAGATCCACTTTATAAAACGTTTCTATTAAAAAAAAGAGGAAACTGAAGTCAATATGAATTACAGTAATTTATTGATCTTGGTTATGGATGGTGGATTTTTAAAGTAATAATATTTTTTAAAGCCATTCTTAACTAGTCTGGTAGTTCAATGTAAAAGTATCTACAAATCTCATCTAGAAAGAAAGTACCGTTTGGTTATTAAAAAAGATTAACAATTTGTTTTCATTTGTATTTCATTACAGAAAAATCTATACACCTTAAAATACTTTTCGACATATTCATCATGCGAATTAAGGCATGTGTCATATCTTTGCACTAATTGCAACATTCCCGCTCCGTAGAATTCGGCCGCCTGCGACTTCAATCAATTCTGGACGTTTACCTTGATCTTATCTTCACTTGCAAATTGCTGGCCGGCAAGAAATTTCTTGAGATGAGAAAATAAATGGAAGTCGGATGGATCTATGTCCAGACTGACTTTCACTTATCTGACGATAAATTTTAAAAGGTCGATCATTTTTCGCATTAAAAAACTTGATAACAGCTCTTATTTCACAGTTGGCGGGTCGATCGATTGTTTTAAACATGATTACCGACAAACAATGACTTCAAACGTTAACGTAAACAAACGAAATGACTAGGCTAATTCGTTCTCGAGTTGAAAGATATAGCCACGCATGCGGGACCTTCGTGCTGTCAGATGCGCGGGAGATATGTGCAAACGGTACTTACTTTCTGGGTGAGCTTTATTTTTCCTTGTCGCAAACTAAAACTGAACTTAATGTGCAGTTGCATTCATTTATTGAAGCATAACACGATATTTTTCAATAAAGTAATTCAATATTTGGTTAGAAATACTCTTTTTCTTATTTATGACAAAATTCTTTGTTAGATTTCAATTACTGTATATCAAACTATAATACCTGTTCATTAGTTTTTTGATTTCTGTTTTCTGTACCTCAACTATTAAACTTTGCATAAAACTGTTTTGAGCTAGCTGAGTTAGCGATGTTAAAATAAGAAACACAGAAATTTGTATTTAGGTCCGAGAGATTCAAACCCTTCTGCTCTCCCATAAATACATTCACCTGAGATGGCTTAAAGCCCACTTCGGTTATCTAGGCAACGAATGCGCAGACCAATTAGCCAAAGAAGCCATCACAAAAGGCGACCCTTTCTTTCTATCTAAGCCACTTTCCTACCTGAAATCTGAGATACTGTCAGCTGCATTAAGAATCTAGCAAGACAACTGGGATAAAGGAGAAACTGGCCGCAGTATACACGCCTAGGGTCTCAAACAAGCCAGTAGGATGGAATAGAGACGAGCTAATGTTCGTTACAGGACACTGGCCCTTCCCTTCTTTTTCTTACATTCATCGCTTCAATCTTCGAACACGTGACAACTGCTCGTGTGGAGAAAAATGAGATCCAATGCACTATGCCACAAAATGTCGGCTTACCCTCTCCTGGCATTTCCAAATTCCTACAGTGTCACTTAAATTACAGTGGTTGAAAAACGGTCGCACGAATAACTCATCAAGAACCATACTTCGATTCCTACTGCGTTTCATGTGTGATGAGAACAATCTCATTGTAGAGGATAATCATTGACCACGCATCCACCCAGACTGACACTTCCGGCTACTTATGACTCTTCTTTTTTTTTCTCTACGTAATTTTTACTATTTTGTTTTGTTTTCTATGGTGTTTTGTTCAATATATGTTTCTTTTTCATTATTATTTGTTTTTGTACCTGTTATTTGTTTTTGTCCTTTCTAAAAAATAAAATTCATCTCCATCCATCCTAATCGGAAAAGGAGCCAAGTGGCTCTAAACACGGCGATGCAGGTGGTATAATGTAATGTAATGCAATGTATAAAAAGGTTTCTTCCACATGTAAGCATATTTAATATTATTGCCTGACAAAAGCATGACTTTAACTTATTTAATGTTATAACAGTGTATGATACCAGTTAAGTGGCAACAGTCTGATGTTGAGCTACTTTGAATTTGATTTAAAACTAGAGAATTAGAAACGAGAAGAGGACGAGTACGAGTACGGTTGAACGATGTTATGCTGTATGCAGTTACGAAGTGTAATAGTTGTGTTTTGAAGTTCTAATAAATGCTTGTTTTGTCTTAAAAGAAGTCTTATGAGTTTCAATCGAGAAGCCAACACACAATAATTTACCTGTTTTACAAAAAAAAAATACAGACAGGGCTGTTTTATCTAATGGGCTAATTGGGCTCTAGCCCAGGGGTGGCATTGAGCCAAAGGCTCCTATAAACTTACTGAAACGATTTATTATAATTTTGAACCAAAATATTTTAAATATGTTTACAAATATGGTAACTAGACAGATATCGATTTTGTAATGTCACATAAACATGTATATCTTATGCTATAAATTAAAATGAATATTTTTGGGTAAATTAAATAAATAGTTATCGAAAATCTATTTTGAAAAGGCGCCGATCTGAGAAACTGTAAGGCTTTCATCACAGAATAGGTGACATTTTTACTCAATTATATTATTAGTTAGGTATTTTCATCAGGCCATAGGCGATGAATTTCTTAGTTACTGTTCAGAGCCAAATTATTCCAGTCCTGTGCGCTCATATTTGTTAGAGAGCCCTAAATAAAGGCTATTTTTTTAAGAAATTGAATTGTATCGTAACTGTTAAAATCATGCTTTATCTTTGAAAATGTATAAAACTATTTCATTCAATATTTAAAATAAAGGAGGAGATTTAATCCTTTCCGGGGCAGTGGTTACAAAAGAGGACGCCAACTTTAAAATTTTCTTAAAAAATCCCAATCCCCTTTGAAACCCGGAACGATGCACGAAAAGGCAGTTAATAGTACTCCTTTTAGATTGTAGATGGCAGCACAATGAAATTTTACTTTCGAATCGGAAATATTAGTGATTAAAAAGCGAAAATTCCTTGACTCATAGATAGGAAATTTTTTGAGTTCTTGGCATTTACAATTTTAGAAAATTCACTCGACAATTTTCCTCCAATATTCTTGAAGTTTTAATTTATGATTTTCTTTAGGATTGAACAATACTTTTTGAGCACATCAAGGTGCCTGTATCTAAAGGGTCCTCATATGAGGGGGTGTCCCCAAAGGGGTATGACCCCCTCGGAATGATGCAAGTTTTAATAAAATTGTAGATTCTATGTCTTGACAATAAACTAAACCCATTCATATTTTTTTTTATCATATTTCAAAAAAATTAATGCCTTGCACCGAAAAGGGTTAACAAACCTTTAAATAATTTTTTAAGCTAAAACAAAACAAAGATAATAATTTTTTCTAATCACAGAAAGTTTTATTTTTATGTTTATAAAAATTGTCCTCCGAAATCGTGTGAGAAGAATAAAGATGTACTAAAAGAAAAATATTAATTTTGATCCAGGAGACAACTGTGACATCCCTGAAATTAATGTTGCATTTTGACCATAACAGAGCGCTGGCTTATAGTAGAGAAAGACGAAAAATAGAGAAAAGTGAAACAAGATGAAAACGAAAAGGAATGAAAAGAAAATGTAACACATGCTTGAGAAAGCCATTTGTTCAAATGCAGGTTCGCTTGAAGTCGTCGATGACACAGAGCTGAGAGCTGCGTAGAAAATAAATAAAAAAGAAGACCACTTCTCAGCGATTTATCAGAAAACTGTCTAAAATACTTGTTTTCCTCCGATTCTTTGTTCTTTTCTTCTAAAGTACAAAAGAATGATTCTAGGGTCGCTTTGCAATATGATAAAGAATGCAAGTTCGCGTTAACAAAAATGTTAATTTTTGAATGTACTTTTCTTTTGGGGATATTCTAGCTGAATATAGATGCAAAATTTAAATTAATAGTTAAGAAATTGACAACCGAAGGCTTATATTTTTTCTTCAAGGAAGATTGTGTTTATAGTTCTTGGAAATTATATTCTTTCTTTTACAAAATCAAGCTACGAGAATATTTAGTTTGAATGGGAAAAACTAATAAAATTCTGATATTTTACTTTTCATAGCTACAAGAAAAAATATTTACATCAAATTATAGAATTAAAACTACATACAAACTTGATGATGCACCGAAACAAATTTTATATTAAAACTAGTAGAATTTTGGTATTTTGAAATTAAAAAATGAATATACTGTATTATTTCGTTCTGACAGCGATTTCTTTATTTGAGAAATGTAAATATTCCTTTCATCTTAAATTTCCAAGGGAAAGAACTGACCTCAGGATGTTATCTACTTCACTACATAACAAGACGTAATGAAAGAGCATTATTTAAGAAGTTCAAACATATCTGAAACCATTAAAACCAATTTTATTTCTTTTAAGGTTCTGGCATATTTGCGGAATAGCATCCTTTCAAATCAGCTTATTCAGAAGAAACTTAAAAAAAATTATTTACTCTTAGAAATATTTTCTCCCTCTTCATTTAAAGAAAAATACAACTTAAAAATGTAATGAACCGACTGAAAATATAGTTGCAAAAATGTAATGTCGCTTTCCTGCCTGATTAGTCTTATGTTTGGGAAGAGAGTTTTACAGACGTAAGTATGGAATGGCCGGGCCTGGAACCCTGACCTCGTTGACCATTGTGGCGACTTGGAGACAAATTTGGCGACCTTGGCAACAAATCGTTGATTGCAGAAAATGCGACCCTTTTCTCAATATCTCTATTAGGAAAGAAAATAAGCTTGAATGTATGAGAAAAAGCCACGTGACGTTACGACCTGTCGGAGGGAGTAATTACGGGCTGCGCTTGGATCAGAGATGTGTGTGTGGAACGACTTTGGAGTTACGTCTGCACTGCGAGCTAGGAAGCAAGTGAGCTGAGCGCTATTGAAAGTGCTGGCATTGTCGTAATTAGTGATTTGGTGACTATTTGTGTTGCTAAATCTCAAAGTGCTGAACTGTTATTACCTGTGAGTTGTTGTCTGTGTACGTTGTTAATATGTGCAAGATCTATTGTTTCCTGTTACCTGTGCTACGTGTTTTCCTGCACATTTGTGAATAAACCTTCTTCCTCCATTATGCTGCGTGTTGGACTGTTTATACCATACACCCTCAGAATGATTTTTGTAGCAATATGTAATAAATAGCTTTTAAAACAAGACACATATATATTTTTAACATAGATAAGAATAAAATATTTGAGAGAAATTAGATATAATTTTAATGTATTAATATCCATCTCATTGAAAATATTTTGATAAACTGAGCCATTTAGAAAGATGTGAAGGAACAAGAGAGGGATCCAGTTAGCAGTCTTAAACAGAATTTTCTCTTAAAAAGTTGTCCAACCATTTTGAAATAAATATCTGTGGGAGCTAACTGATGATTTCTGACAAACAACCATTTTAAAATTTAAAGTTACTCAACTAACAAAAAAAAGAAAAATTCAATACAAGAACGACGGCGAGAGAGATTATTCTGACCGCAAAAACATTTCATACCCTCATATTTCCTGGCATTATTCTTAGATTTCTTATCCGTTCATTGACTTTTTCTAATTATTCATAAAGAATATGTAGAAGAAAAATTATTTGATTTTGCTCATTATTTGCGACAGTATATATGTATATACCTAGAAAGACTGACTTCGGTCATTTTGACCATTAAACACATATCACACCCAATGACGTTTTTCCTACTCTATTTTTTGTTTTGTTTTGTGACGATGATTTGAGGAGAAGGAATATAAATGGGGGAGGGGTGTGAAAATAGGAATTCTCAGCAATTCTATCGGCGTTCGAAGCATCTGCTTTATTCAAATGATAGATATTTTTTCTTTCGATGTTCTTCTCCTGTTCGGCCATATATTTTTTCTCATGATGTCGCGCAGAGCTACTAGTAAAAGAATGTTGTCGGAAATAAAAATTTAAAAAATATCGAATAATAACCGATTTAGGTTCTGTTGTAAAATCTGATTTATCAGAAGATGCATTCCTAGCAATTAAAGTGAATCAATTTAATCGGACGAATATTTTACAGGAATTGCATTAAACGTAAACTCTGTGAAATGTGCAAGGAAATATGCACTGGAATAATTCAAGCTCAGAAACGGAGCAAAGTTCTCAAACACGATAATATTACCCTGACGCAATACCAAGGGAGTAAAAACAAAAATGTTCTATTGCTTAGCACTCTATATCCCACACTCAAAGTTGAATGCAAGAAAAAGAAAACGCTCGAGGTTATTAAATTTTAAAACTCGATTGAATAGGGTGTCGATGTACTTGATCAGAGAGTAAGAAAGTATTGAACTTAATCCGCTTCCCGACTGTGGCCGGTACAAGTTTTTTTCATTATCCTCGACTTAGCTGTTATCAATGCTTGGGTAATTTACAAGCAAGTTACTGGTATAAAAATCAGGCATCGTGATTACTTTTGGAATTTAGTTGATGAGATGCGAAACAATTATTATTCCTCTAATACATCTACGTTTTCTGACTTCACTCCAGGTACAGATGATATGCCCACTAGCTCAAACAGGAAGCGCAAACAATGACAAATCAATCGATGGAGCAATAAAACTATGGACATTTGTTGTGATTGCAAAAAGTCAGTTTGTGTCTCTTATACAAGCAAAGTGACAAATATGAGGGTTAGTAGAAACTGTGAAAAAAAGATGCAAGTAAATCAATTTGTAATGTTTATATTTATAAATGTATAAATTTTTAAATTATCATATGTGATATAGATTAAAAATATTTTGGGTAATTCAAAGAAATTTCATTTCTATAATGTGCTTTATTTTCATTCTTCATTGCATTTTATTAATAATGCATATATTGTATTTTCTTGAAAATATATTGATATATATTGTATTTTCTTGAAAATAAAAAATATAAAATAAAGAAAAGTGTTGAAAGGGAAATTAATGTGAATAAAATGTAAAATCTAATAACAAAATGCCTTAAAAAACTAGTTTCAGCAAACAAATCTTGAAAAAATTGGTTTTTTTAGTCGTTAAAAGTGAGAGATCAAAATGACCGCTCCTATGCTTTCTAGGTATACGGAAAACGACGTCTTTCTAGTGTTAAATATACAAAATAATCAATTGTAATTGCCAGTTACATATACTTAGTGATAGACGTTTTGCCTATAATTGGCGATTCCAAACCTTTCTTTTAGTAGATTATTTTGTGTATACCTGTATTTATTATATATGAAGGTCAAACACTAGCAAAGAACATTTTTCCGATCAGGACAGACATATTAAATAATGTCCTTATTAACTAATGTTTTCTTCCGTACTTATCTGTTTTTAAAATAATTGAATCATAATTGTTTCAATAATTAAAGAATAATTTGAATTTTTATGCTTATATTTATTTGATTTTATTTATAAACATTTATTTGAAAAACACAAACCCGTATTATCAGTTGAGATCAATGACTTTGTATGGTAATGAGATAAACGAAACTGAAACAAAGCTACCAAAAATGTGATTATTGTTTTATATTATGCTTAAAACTAAATCATTTTTATAAGTAATCAAAAACCAGAAATTTTAAGGCACTTATATGCTTATCTTTATAGTATATGTTTAAATTAACGTATTGGAGAATTTAAAAACTAGAACTTTACATGTTTCTTAGAAAGGCATAAAACTTTCCACAAAAGGACATTTTTATACATTATCAGCAATTGAGTTATTTTTATCTCGTAAATGATATAGATTTGGTTATTCATAAGTGTATAGAAAAGGATTCAAACGTATGTGATTCAATTCAAATTTTTCAAGAAATGCATGAATTGAAAATCAGTTATTTTTTTTAAATTAGCTTCTTGTACTTTAGTTATTGTATATCAAGTAAGATTAAGTTTTTAAATAAAATTGATATTATGAAATTCTTTAAAATGAAGTCGCTATGTTTTATAGAAATGAGAGCAATTTTCTAAACATATACTTCAAGAAATTGCTAGTGCTTAATTAAATAGATTTCACATAACTTGCTTGATTTTAAATTTAATAAAATGCTTGATAATATCTTAAATTAAAATATTTATATTTTGCTGATAAACATGAAAAAATTTCTTTATTGTGAAAAAGAGAATTGGAATAAATGGTCTGTGAAATTCTTATTTGTTAACTTTTTCTGCAACTGAAGGTAATATCGGTGGCAATATTATTATTATTACTATTACATATTATTTTTTATTTAGCAAATGTTAATTATCTGGACATACAATTGCATCCTTCTCGTCTACGTTGTTGGAATCAAAACTATTTATCCTTCTTGTTTCATACTATCTCATACTCTTTCGCTCTTCTCATAATGTCCTTTGTCATAATTATCATATCACCAAATTTGCTACCAGGGTTTATAAAAATAATGGTAGTAATTTATTCCTGGTATAATCTCTTAAAACATATCTCTTCTGCAAAGACTTCATTCTTATAAAAACAAAATTGTTTCACCGTCTGTCTATCACTGTTTCAGTCTGTAATATGTAAATTTAGCTCGGAAACTAACATAGTTAGGCACTTTATTTAATTAACGAGTATTAATATTAAAATCATGTTGCTAAATATGACATTTCCGTAAATCCAACTGAAGGCATCAATTTATTGTCTCCGTCTCTTTTAGTTTTAGTGCAACATTTTAATATATTAAAAGAATTTTTTTGCAATATCTACACGTGATTCATAACATTGCCTCGTTTAGCGCCCCTCTAGAAAAAATTTTCTAGACAGTCTTCTATAGTAAATGAGCAAATTATTCCTCTCACAGGTACTTTCACTTGATAAACTCAGAATTAACGCCCACACCAAGAAAGCCTACTCTATACTCTCTATCTGACAACAGGAAATTTAACCTTCACTACCTATGCTTTATAAATATCTATTTACTCCAGAATTGGCAGCAGAATGTTATCCAGTGAATTCGGCAGCTGATTAAACATAGAATGTTTCACCAGACATGGCCTCTTCAACCATTCAATCCTCGTACGAGAGTTGATTCGGTTATTCACGCACAAATTTCATTAGCCTATAAGCGACGTTGCTTCTGCTCTTTGAAAACTCTTTGTGCTCATAGTTTTAAATCTTAATTATAGCGTTGGAGGTCATTAATTTTACACGCTTTAAATAAGACGCTTCAAACAGCTTCATATAGATACAAAAATAATATGGAATTTTAGTTATGAATTTACAGATCAATGTTTAATTACGAGTACTCTTAAGATATATTTGCGGATTTATTCTAGAGCAGCTTTATATAGAAAATATGCCGCACGTGTATTTTTTGAGAGCTTCAAATGTAACTACTCCAAGTATTGTCTGACCATTAATTATTTCCTAAATTTTCTTTTATAGATGAATGGTGTTATATAAATAGTTCTCTGATTGAGTTTACATTTATGATAAGAAAAAATAACCTGGTTTGGAATTGTGAATGACAAATTAGATGTTATAATTCAAGTATTGTTTATGTTTTCTTTCGAGATTTATTTTGATTATTTGTCTCCAAAAATTAAGAGATTTACTGATAAAAGTTTAAACCTAAGTGTGTTTTATGCATTTTTTGAAAAATTTAAATTTTAATTTTTACAGCAAAACTATATAGGAAAGAATGTTGTACCTTGGACATAGTGTACCTTGTATCCGTAACCCCTGTCTCTATCTGGGCTGCCAACAGTTGAATTATCTCATTAAGTACTCACTCATGTACCAGGGGTCACTCATCCAAGGTACATGATGTTTATTATCGTGTTCCTTTTCAGATTATAATATATCATATCATGTATCAAGATACGAATGAAACTTGAAAATATTAGTGCTGAAGCTCTAAAAAAGAAATTGAAGTTGTATGAGATGAGGAAGAAAAGAAAATTTGAATTACAGAGTCCTGTATAGTAGGGTGGGCCGAAAACAATCTTTTTTTTCATGTTGCTATACTGCGGAAAAATGGCGTATGGGTGAGAAATTAAACGACGAAAAAAAGTAAGGAAATTGATTGATATCTTCCGCTGCGTGTCGGAATTGAAAATCGTAAAAATTGACGAAAGTCGACTTTTTTGAAATTTTTTCAAAATTTGCATGATCTGTTTATTTTAGAATTAGCTTTTAATTAAAGATCTTCTTAAGAGTAATGAATTTTATTTTATCAAAATCGGTCCATAATTTCTGGTGGCACGTTCCCTCCAAGGTTGGCAAAAATATGTGAAATTACTTAATTATGTCTAACTCGTATCAGAGGCAGAGCGTTCCCAAGATCGGTCAACCGGGAATATGTTCGGGAAGTATTGGGCACCACATACAGCTACTTTATGTGTAGATTAGAAATCGTTATTAAATTACAATATATAGACAAATTTATTTCCTGCGCTTTTCCCAAATCTTTGACATAAAAGAAATAATGAAAAATTGTAGTTGCCTATACCACAAATGAATGAACAGCAGATAACAGCTTGGAAAATAATGCATAGCATATTTAATGATTTTAAATATTTCCCACAGTGAATAAAATTGAACCCATTCAATTTATCTCATAATAAGAGTTCCTGATAGATTAGAGTAATTTCAATATTTTTTTTCTAACTAGAAGGTGGATTCATATATTGATATTCTAATTTTTTTTCCGAAATCACTTTCTTCTGACAGTTAAAAACTTTATTTACCAGAGGTTTACTCCATATTTTTGTCCAGGTCCTCAAAATCTAAAGCCCAGCGCTACTCAGAAGCAGCGCGAAAAGTTTGTGGACGACGCTTTACCCTCAGAGACCCAAATTTCTTTTAATTCATAGTTTCCAAGTACCTTTTGGTGAGAAGAAGGAGTAAAATTCCATGCAAGAAATTTAAGAGACATAACAATGTCTAAATATCTATAGTGTTTCCTTAACGGTCCGTTAATTTTTTTTTATTTTCTGAATTCTTGTCATTCGTTCTTAAGTAGCAAATAATATTGTAATTTTGGCCCTTAGTTTTGCATCGTGTTACAGTAAACAAAGAAAATAAATGAAGTTGACATATTTTTAGACCTAAATAAATTTATTTCGTGCCTATACATTCATCTGTTTCAATTCATAGATAAGATGATGTATGAAGATTATGTTGAGGGTTAAAATCTAAAAATTGTTTATTGAAGTTATTCCACATATTTTTGTCAACCTTGGAGGGATTGTGATAAAATAAACTTTATTACTCTTAAGAAGATCAGTACTTAGCAGCTAATGCTAAAATAATCAAATAAAGAAAAAGTGTAAAATTTTATGATTTTCAAGGCCAATGCACGAAAGGAAGATATCAATCAATTTTCTTACTTTTTATTCCTCGTTTAATTTCTTACCCATCCGCAACTTTTCCGTGCTATAGCGTGCTAATCCACCAGAAAATATCATTGGCCCATTGAGGGATTTGGAGAATGGAAACAGCGCATCTTAAAAGAAGTAAAGAATAAAATTTATAAAAATGATTGTAGGGATATTAATAGAGGCATTTTCTTCAACAAGCATCTTAAAAAAGAAATTGAGGATTTAAAAAGTAAATTCATTATTACTACCGTTGATAAGGCAGGAAATAATTTTTGCATAATGTGTAAATCACACTTCAAGGAAATTATTCTTAATGAGTATAATTCAAATAAAACATATAAACTTATCAAATTTGGCAAAAAAGAACTTGATAAAAGAATTTTAGCACTTGCTAAAAAAACTAAAATTAAAACCAGTAATTTAAATTATCCATACCTTTTCCCCACTATAAAATTTCAAAAAAATCCATTAAATTTCAGATTTGTCACTTGTGGCACTGGCTGCTATAATTATCACTTTGGTAAATTATTCTTCAAATTTCTTAAAATTATTCTTAACAAAATAAAAGAAAAAGAGAACTCTATCATTGACAATAATACTAAAATTTTGAATTTTATCAAGGAAAATAAAATTTATAATATTTTTACATTTGGTTTTGAAAATCTCTTTACTAGTCTCCCACACAATAAATTAATTGAAGCTTGCTCAAATGTTTATGATCTGTTCCTAAATACTGATTTAATTGATAAATATAAATGGTTAGAAATTTGCAGAGCTAATATTTGTTAAAATTATTTATTTAATGGAATTAACTACTATAAACAAGTTCACGGAATTCCTATGGGTTCTTGCTTCTCCGGTGCATTGGCCAATTTATTTCTTCATTCATTTGAGAGAGAATTAATTAAGAATGAACTTGTTTTCGGATTCCGTTTTATTGATGATCTTTTATTATTTAATTATGATAATGTTAATTCCATTCTTAACTGCTATCCAGAGGAGCTTAAATTAAATAAAACTAATAATGACATGGACAAATGTAATTTTTTTGGATCTGGAAATTAAAATTTTAAATTCAGGAGTCTCTGTCGGAATTTATGATAAACGTAAAGATTTTAAGTTCAAAGCTATTACACTCTGCAATTTTCATACATGACTTCAGTTTAAAATTATAAGAAATTCTATATTTTCTCAAATTAATAGGATTAAAAATATTTGTAATAACCAATATACTTTTATTAAGGCTTTAGATAATTTAAAAAATATATTAAAAGATAACGGATATCGTGGTTATATCCTAGAAGTTAATAAATTTCTAAAAAAACAGTTTTAAGAATCTCTGTTTTTCTGGAGAATAGTTCGAATTCTTCTGCATAGATGGCGCTAGGAGCTTGCTTCTTGATGTTATTGGCCTCACTTATTTAGAGCGTCTGTTTTTGAAAGAGGATGACTTTTTGGTTTGTCTCATTTTTGATTCTGTTGTACAGGTATCTGTCATGTTTTTTCCTTTTATCCTATTTTCAGGGGTTGGACAAAAATTCAGGCCACATAAAGGAATAATTTTGACTAATGGTCTTTCTTTTATTCAGAAAATTTTTGTCCTGCTTCAGAGCTACAATGGCGTGTGGCCTCTGAGGAGAATCGCCATTTTGGTTCTTTTACAATTTTCTTCCATTTTGCTTTCATTCTAATTGCATTTTTCGTTCTATTTTGCTTTTTTATGTTTTATTTTAAGGTTTTATTAATGCTTATTTTTTATATTTTTCGAAGTTCTAATTTTGTCTTGGATATGTAACTGATGCAAAGCACTTTTTCCTAAAGTTCGTATAGGCTAAGCACAAATCATGAAAACTAAATGCGTATAATTCATCTAAATCTTTAGGATATTCATATAATCTCTCTATTCCCCTCAAATGATAAAGAAATTACGTTCTTAAACTTTGTATAGGCTAAGCACAAATCATAAAAACTAAATTCGTATAATTCATCTAAATCTTTAGAATATTCATATAATCTCTCTATTCCCCACAAACAATAAAGAAATTACATAATAAAGCAAAATTCCAGAATATTGATAAAAAAATGGAAAGTGGCTGAAATTTAAAAAAAAGTAACTTATATATGATGCAGTTCAGTTTAATATACATCTGAATATAATACAGAATATTTATCTTCATAGTTTAATCATACTTGAATAATAAATACCCAATTACGTACCTGAAAATCATTATCTCATTTTTTCGTTATTGTAGGTGTTTACATTATTTTTCAAAAGTAATTACATTTAAAAATCTTCTCGTGAAGACATTTTCTGTTTCCTTAACTTTTGTAAGTTACCAGGTGAATAAATTAAGCTTTATTTTAATTGTATAAAAATTAATTTGAAATATACCATTTCATATTTGTGCTGTTATGAATTTTAGGTTTAAATGTTTTTATTTGCGAGACACTGCACACAGTTAATTGAAACTAACTGAAAAACATAAAAAATGCCGTGAATGTTTAAAAAGAAAATGTTAATGGTTAAGTTTAATGCATAGCGGGTTATTTCATTTGCAACAACGCAATACGAATACTATACAGAAAAAATCATCAAAAACGGAAATAACTACACTAGTTTTGACATGAAGTAAATGGTAAATTATTGATTAAATGATCATTAGAATTCTAACATTTGTTCCACATTCCTCCCGGTATTATTTTCTCATCAATTTTCAATTTAATTGCTAGTTTCATCGGCTTGTGTATTTATTAAGCTGACATCAACATTTTTTAAACGGCAAAATGGGCTCGTAATCTAAATTTGTAATCAGGGTTTCTTTAAAGATTTTAATGGGTTTTTTGGTATAATTTATTCTTGTCGAATGAATTCAAAACATTTAATTGTTTGCTTGTATTTATTTTCGAAATGATGAGTTCTCGAACAGACGATTGGAAGGTAAACACTTTGTTTCTTTGTTTACAATAAGAAAATAAAAGAAAATATAGAAGTAGTTTCTTTAAATACTTTATGGTGAAGGTAATAATAATTTCTGTGAACTTCAATTTTATTAACTTCTGTATTTCTTATTTTGACGATAATTACCAATGCGTTTTCATGATTAAATTATGTATCTAAAAATGTTATTAGTGAAATAATAATTAAAAGGTAAATGTACATTTGTATTGCCTGTAATGAGTATTCCCTTTTGTAATAATACGTTCTGTTAGTTTTTGATAACACTAAACTTTTGAATAAATTACTTTCGTACGCTACTTAACAGTTTAATCAACTCCTTCGAATTTCATTAATTAGTTCTTACTATTTTGGATAAATACAAATAAAAATTCTTGAACTTTATATTCTCGGTAACTCTTAAAATTAATGATGATTACAATTCATGTATGTGTGAGTATTTCATAAAAGGAATGAAAATACTTATTTTCTAGTATCATTCCTTAACACTTGAAAGGTTCGAGCAATCATTTTGGCAGCAAACAAAGTTCAAATGCTTTGTTGTTTATTTTTCAATTTGTTATTTATTCATTTATTTTCCTAATTATTCATAAAGATTATGTAGAAAAAATATATTTGTTTTTGCTCATTGCTATCGACGCTATAAATGTGTATACCCCGAAACGCTAAATGTGGTCACTTTGATCGGTGAACAATCATCACAGTCTATGTTGTGTTCTCTTTCATTAGCAAATTATAATATTGCGTCAGAACTAGTTTTGGCATTTTTTTTCATATTTCCTTTAATGTTTCCAACACTTGTTTTTGCCTAATCTATTCAGCTTTCTGAAAAAACTCGAAATACAAAGAATTCCCAGTGGATGCAACACAACTTGAGACACTAAACAAAATGCAAATTTGATAACTTTTGTGCGAAAGCGAACAAGACGAAACAAGTATTTCAAAATTCAAGATACCTTTCTTTATTTTACAAGGAACTATTGTCGATTAAGTAAGCATGGTGGTGAAACATAATTTCCCTTTCTTTAATTTCAGTAATTAGTTAATACTATTTTGGATAAATACAAATAATAATTCTTGACCTTATTGTTCTCGGAAACTTTTAAAATTAACAATGATTACATTTCATTACATTATTACATTTGATTATTTCAGAAAAAGAAAGAAAAAATTTATTTGCTAGTAATACTTATCGCAGCAATTCGGTTTTCCAAGCTGAAATCCTCACAATTAGAATGACAATTGAAGCAGCTTCTTCCCTTCATAGACCCATCAAAATTTAGAGATATAGTTTGTCAAGTTTGATGGCCATACTTAATCCTAAATCCCACCATAGTATAGTCCGAGAAATTCAACCCCTTTTGCCCTTCCATAAACACATTCACCTGAGATGGCTTAAAGCCCACGTCGGTTATTTAGGCAACGAATGCGCAGACCAATTAGCCAAAGAAGCCATCACAAAAGGCGACCCTTTCCTTCTACCTAAGTAACTTTAATACCTGAAAGCCGAGATTAAGTCAGCTGCTTTAAGCATCTGGCAAGACAACTGGGATAACGGAGAAACTGGCCGCAGTACACACGATATAGTGCCTAGGGTCTCAAAGGAGCCAGTAGGATGGAATAGAGAAGAGATAATGTTCGTTACAGGGCACGGGCCTTTCCCCTCATACGTTCTTCGCTTCAATCTTCGAACACATGACAACTGCTCGCGCGGAGGAAAAGGAGATCCAATTCACTATGTCACAAAATGTCCGTTTACCCTCTCCTGGCATTTCCAAACTCCAACAGTGCCACTTCAATTACAGTGGTTGAAAACATTCTTACGAATAACTTCTCAAGAACCCGACTTCGACTCCTAATGCGTTTCATATGTGATGAGAACAATCTCATTGTAGAGGATAATAATTGAGCACTCATCCACCCAGAGTGACACACACTTTCGGCTACTTATGTTTTTTTTCCCTCTACGTATTTTTTTTTATTTTGTATTGTTTTCTATGTTGTTCTGTCCAGTGTATGTTTCATTTTCATTTGTTTTTGTACCTGTTACTTGTTTTTGTCCCTTCTTAAAAAATAAAAGCTAAAAATAAGAGCTAGCTGAGTTAGTGAAGTTAAAATAAGAAACACAGAAATCAGTATTTAGGTCCAAACCCTTTTGCTCTCTCATAAACACATTCACCTGAAATGGCTTAAAACCCACGTCGGTTATTTAGGTAATGAATGCGGGGACCAATTAGCCAAAGAAGCCATCACAAAAGGCGACCCTTCCTTCTTTCTACCTAAGGCACTTACCTACCTAAATCTGAGATACGGTCAGCTGCTTTAAGCTCCGGCAAGACAAATGGGATAACGGAGAAACTGGACGCAGTACACACGATATAGTGCCTGGGATCTCAAACAAACCAGTAGGATGTAATAGAGAAGAGCTAATGTTCGTTACAGGACACTGGCCCTTCCCTTCTTCTTCTTACCTTCATCGCTTCAATCTTCGAACACATGACAACTGCTCATGTGGAGAAAAAGGAGATCCAATTCACTATGCCACAAAATGATGGTTTACCCTCTCATGGCATTTCCAAACTATTACAGTGTCACTTAAATTACAGTGGTTGAAAAACATTCTCACGAACAACTTATCAAGAACCCGACTTCGACTCCTAATGCGCTTCATATGTGATGAGAACAATCTCATTGCAGAGAATAATCATTGAGCACGCATCCACCCAAACTGACACACACTTCAGGCCACTTATGACTCTTCTTTTTTATTTCCTCTACGTATTTTTTATTTTTTACTATTTTGTTTTGTTTTCTATGTTGTTCTGTCCAATATATGTTTCGGTTTCATTATTATTTGTATTTGTAGCTGTTATTTGTTTTTGTAATTTCTTAAAAAATAAAATTCACCTCCATCTATCCAAACCGGAAAGGAGCCAAATGGCTCTAAACATGGGGATGCAGGTGGTGTAATGTAATGTGAAGTATCATTAATTAACACTAGAAAGGCTGGAGAAATCATTTTGACAGCAAACAAATTTGCATGTTTTGTTGTTTATTCTTCAATTTCTTATTTATTCATTGATTTTCCTAATTCTTCATAATGATTATGTAGAAAAAATATATTAGTTGTTGCTCATTGTTATCGACGCTATAAATGCGTATACCTCGAAAGGCTAAATGTTGTCACTTTCTTTCGTGAACAATAATAATCACAATCCATGTTGTATTCTCTACACTATTTTTAGTTATGTGCTCATTGTTCGCTTCTCATGTCGCAAGAAAGGAACATTGCTTGATGATAAGGGGTATAAATGAGGGGATTTAAGAAACTTCTGGTGCCGTGCAATTCTTTTTTCGCTCGAAATCATCTGCTTTATTGGAATGACAAATATTCATTCCCTTCGATGTTTTTCCCCTGTTGGGACGTATATTTCAGGGTCTGAGTAGCTCTCGGGACACCATGTGTAACATTTTCAACTCTCTATTTAATCTTCTAATAGAGGGGCAACATAGATCTCATCACCCGCAGATCACTGTATTATATTTTCTTTGGAATTTTGAATTTGCAACATGAGTGTCAGAAGTTCGGGCTTTTTAAATGAATCAAACTCCAGTTTCCTTGTAATAACTGTATTTATGCGCCCTAGGGTCCTTTCTTTGCTGCTTTAAATGTTCTTCTTCCACCTTTTACGTGTATTTCTGAACCGGCATGTCTTGCATAGGTAAGTTTGTTAAAATATTTTCGGTAGGTCTCACGTTTAGCAACATGTTATGGAACAGATAATGGACCATGAAGCTCACGAAAATTCTACAAAATAAATAAAAAATTCATTTATTCTACAATTAGGAAACAGTAAAAAGCACTTGGGTCAAGATGAATAGATCGTCAATTTGCCCCGGTCATCTTTCCCGAAACGGAAATGTTAAAATTCTTTGTTTTTTGGTGGAATTCATAAGAATTAGATAAAATAAATAGTGATTTGCAAAAGGTATTTTTTAGGTCTTCAAGAATAGCAAAGAATAACCAAAGATCTTAGTCCAAAGATCTTACGTTGAAGGTCCTGAAAATTACGACATGTCAATCAGAAAACACGAACATCATAAAACACACAATGAAATAGGGGTAGTGAATTCGCTGTGCGATTTTTTGATTTCTAGCACTATGGAGAGCTAATAATGTCCGTAAGGTGGTGAAGTAAAGACAATATGAACATAAAATAAGCCATTCATAATATTGCCCTTGTCTCCCCTAGTGTGAAACCCAATATTATAAATTACAGTAGTCAAAAAATGTAGCATCAGTTGCGTAAGCTACGACTTCGAAAGCTAATATTGTTAACAAAATCAAAAGATTGATGAACAAAAATCGATATGGATTTCTAATATTTAGTTAAAAAATACCTGTTTAATTATAAAAAGCTGTGAAACTAATTGTAGAGATGTACTAATTTTCGATAAAATTCCTTTCCGTTTTGACTTCTTCATTTACATAATTTAATTGTTGAGTGTTATTCATAGAAAAGTGGTCAATATTAGAAAAATAAATTTATTTGACACTCAACATATAGTAAACAATAAAACAGTAGTTGGGTAATTTCCTTTTCAACTACTTCGCCGCTGGAACGGGTGAATAACAGATAATCATTCCGCAAGGGCGGATAGTTATTAGAATTACCATAGTTCCTCAGGGGCGGATTTTAGATAGTTCACAGGTTAACACTCTGCAAGGGAGATGGTGTGTTTTCATCACCATATCGAATACGAGCCACTGATCAGGTGGGTGGCTGCTTTCACTCCGATCTCAGTTGATAATGGTTGACTAGATGTCGGGCCAGTAGGTGGCGCTTCAATTGCGCGTTACCTAACATTAATTAAACATTAAATTAACAGTTCTAAAATAATTATGACTATCTAAGCAGAAAAGAATATTTATTTATGGTGTAAGTTGCCATAGAATTGTTATACATTCATTAAATTTCCTTCTTACAAACGATGTATATTTTCAAGAGTTTTGCAGATCGCCCTCTTTTTCCTAATCCCAGAAAAACAATAAATAAAGGAACCTCCTTTTGTTCTTCCCCAGAAGACAGATATAACTCGCTGAGGTGCCTCTAAATCCCTCCCAATGGACCAATAGCTCTCCTTTTCATACCCGTAATCACCCCCCTACAATTTGCTCCTTTTCATTAACCCTTAAGAACAAGCGGGTGTGATGGCAGTCTCAAAACCCGCCATCCGGAATGGAGGGTTGTTTCGGTCCCCAACACTTGTTGCAGGATGTCGTTTGTCGTTGTATAAAGAATGTGGTCTGAAGGGGGAGACTTTCGCTCGAAACAACATTGCAATTTTGGTTTTCGTGTTAACATATCGAAAATTAGATCTCATGTTTTCACTTCCGTGAAAGATTGCGTAGATAAGATCTGAATATTTATGGCTTGTTTAATGTGATTACTTTAATGGAGTAATTTATAACCTGCCTTGTTAGGGAAGAGACTTCCATTGGCTTTCTAAAGAGCAATGATCATGCAGATTATATACGAAAAAATGACACCAAATGATTTTGAAACTCTGTTTAGGATATGAAATTTCAAATACATGAAATGGATAAGAAAATGATTTTCACGATCTAAAATGACCCGCTTTCATATGTTAAGATGTAAATTTTGAAATTCTATGTGTTATTGGATATTGAAGATCCCTGTCTCTCAGGAATTTTCGAAAAAAATGTTTTTTAAATAATTAAATTTTTGAGGTTGTTTTATTTTTCTTCACCTTTTGTTTTCTTTTAAACTACAAGAGTGTGACTGAAGACCCGAATTGCAGGACGAAGAATGGACATTTATGTTGTAATAAAAGAAGTTATAAATGCATTCTTTTTTTCCTTGCAGTTACAGATATTAGTTGGATATACATACTAAAGAAAAGTTAATATTTATCTATATGGGATGTGTCGAGTCCTCAGCAACATTTATCACTAAACGTTCTGCTATGTACTTTAATATCTTAATTTTTTATACATATTGACTCCTTTCAAATGTTTGCGAAAGAATGAACGAAATATTTTTTAACATGTTATGAACTGCGAATATAAATCAAGAGAAAAAAAAAATTCTGTTCTGAATTCTTTTCTGCTATTGGTGTTGCATATTTTGAATTTATTATTTAAACATGATCATCAATTTTTCGTTTACTTGTTTAACAAGAAAAACCATAAAGAGTTTAGTTTTGGTTTTCACATGGTTTCTGCATGTTGTGAATTCTAGCGTCTTCTGTACCAAAAATGTCTATATAATTTTTCATTAAATTATATTTATTTATGTTCAGAGTAAGTATGAAATTACTGAAAAACATTTATTTGGATTCAGTGATGAATTTAATTATAAATATATAATCAATTTTCAATAGTTGACTGGAAAACAGTTTCTTACCTTTTATATTTCGCAACTTCGCAAAAATATTTTTCGACTACCATTATATCAACCTGGAGAAATGAAGAGCGACATTATTTTCAAATAGAATAATGTGGTTAATAAGTCAAGTCACTAAGAACTTAGGTGAATGAATAGTTTTCTTCTATTTACATGATTCTAATGAAACATCTGTGAATTAGGTATGCTCTTCCTCATGCTATTTATATCTTTAGCACTTCATTTTGTTTTGTTTATAATATTTTGTGTATTTTATACTCTCATTTTTCTGCAAAATTTATAAACGATTTAATCAAAAAGCACGATTTTTTGTCTTCTTGCAAAAGTTTCGTAATTAAATATTTTAGAACAACTCTAAAAGCAAATAATAATAATTATTATTATAAAAACATTGGTGACAACTTTATTTGTGTCTGAACATTTCTCAAGACATTATTTTATAACGATAAGACCTGAGAACAGAACCGACTATTTTTAAACACAAATTTTCTTTAGCAAATTATAATATTGCGTCAGAACTTGTTTTGGCAATTTTTTATATTTCTTTTTAAGCTTTAAACACGTGTTTTTCCTAATTTATTGATATTTCTTAAAAAAACTCGAAATACAAAGAATTCCCAGTGGAAGCAACACATCTTCAGACACTAAACAAAATACGAATTTGATTACTTTCGTGTCAAAGCCAGCGAGACAAAACAAGTATTTCAAAATTAAAGAAACATTCCTTTATTTTACAAAGAACGATTTTCGCTTAATTGAGCATGTTAGTAAAACTTAATTTCCCTCTATGTAACCAGAAAAATTAATTTCCATTTGATATAATTTGAAATGATAATTTCTCACTCATCATCCCCATCCTCACAGGAGTCACAAAATAATGAAAATGCATTTCGAAACAAAATTTGTTGAAAAACACTCACTTCTTTGTATGGTTTAACTTCTTCTTGGAGAATCATGCAATTCATTAGGCATATTATCTCTAACTTAATTAGACAGGAAAAATTCCTTTTATCCTTTTATGAAATTGTGGAGAACCAAATATGTATTCCTATTTCTTGTTAAGTAGATTCGTAAATATTTGTTAGAGGTAGGATGGTTTGATTTTGTCATAAGAAATTATGCTTTTCAATTACTTTTTGGAATCATTCAACATTTGATGGCATTAGGAAATTTCCATCGAGTTTCATTTATTTTTATAAGTTCATTTAAGCAGTCCAAGCAACAAAATTCATATTTCTGGACGTTTGGCTAGGTGAAAACATCGATGTTGAGTGAAACAGCTTTTTTTCAAAGGAATAAATTTATCAAAAGTAGGTAAAGTTAACCTTGAGTAGAATTTCGACTTCAGGGTGAAAGGATCGATGGATCAAAATCACGTTATGAAAAGATCAGCCCTTTATATGCTCTGGTGCTTTTTATATATGGTTACTGAAGCCAAACATCTTCGTTCTTCGGCAGGGTATTCATGTATAAAATTGTTTCTAAACATTTTGCTCTTGAAACTCCTGCAAATCCTTCCAACTAAATGTACTGGAGTTCCTAATATTAGGAGTTTTTGTCATGATTTTCAAACGAACTGCTCCTCAAATATTTATGCATTAGTTTCATGCTGAGTAAAGGTTTTCGGAAGTGGAACGTGATCTGATATTTATCTTTAACTGTATCTGCGCCGGTCTAGAATTCAACTTTGATATTCTGAAAACGATTTATCATTCGACATTTGTTGACAGATCAAGAATTAGAAGTTTTGGCTTTAAATTATATTGTGTTAAATATACAAAATTTGGTAAAATATTTATTGAGAACTCAACATTTAGTAAGCAGTAGTTAAATAAAAATTGATCAAAGTGAGGATTCAAACAGGGGCAAGTTTCAGACGATCAAACAGGGACAGTTTGTGATGTTGAGCTGTAATCTTTTAGTCGTGGTTTATAAGTATTACTCAATCTGGGAAAAAGTTGTATTTGTGACAGTTTGGCACTTCTGGCTAACGTATAAGTGTTTTGCTAATACTGAATGAAGTGACGTCACATTGTAGCTACCAAGTAATTCTTTCTGTATCTGTTAAGCTACTTCGCATAAGCGACAGAAAATAAATAATTTTAATGTAGCAAAACCCTTAATAGTTATGAGATATTTCCTTTATTTTGTTACTCTAGATATTAAATGGCCCTGGTGGCGTGGTCCCATAGTCTGACCTTCTTGATTCGGGCAGTTCTAAACAGATGCCATTCAAGAGTAGCTGGGTATGCAGATCTGGTACTCGTAAAATTTACATTTCAAAAGTATTAAAAAACATATCCGTATTGTTTTTTGTGAATATCTGGAAAGTAAGTTGCCAATATAGGTGACGCTTTTTTAGTTCGAGAGCGACTCAAAGACATGATGACTATCAAAATGTAGCATTTTTGTGTCTTTTAGCAAGTTATCTATCATTATAAGGGGAATATAGTTTGAGCTTTTGAATAAATTTAATACAAACTGTTTTTAAAAGTACGGTTTTATTAGTGTACTAAGAGTAGAGACATTTTTATATATATATTTTTTTTTGTTCTTCAAGTTTACCTTTATAATTCAATATTATAAATATCATGGGATCTTAAAATAATTTTTTTCTCAAATCAAAACTAAGGTTTCACCCCTCCTATTTAATTGAAATTAAGTAATCTCAAAATTGTAACGCAATTGGAAGTAAGTAAAAAAAACGATAACACAAAATTCCAACATTAAGAATATGAAATGAGTCAAATAATAAAAGTGAATAGAAATTGCACAGATCTTTGTGAATACCCACCATATCAATAAAATAGAGCGGAAGATTTGAAACATAATTTAAATACATTTCAAAAAGCAGCTAAGCGTGTTAAAATTTCTCATCTGTCACACTCAGATTTAGAGGAGGCTAAATGATGAAAGCATATCTAATGAAAGAAGTATGAGTGATAAATATCCATTTGTCTGTGTTTTTAACTTCTTTTACATTAGATCAGTAAATTTTTGTGACAGTGAATGAGATCTTGTTCTTCCAATGCGTTTGGAATCGAATTACTTATTGGTATCATTCACTGTCTGTTGATAGTGACACATTTTCAATGAAAAATTAATTTTCAAATGAAAAATGAATTCTCATTCATGAAATCTACACTAAGCAGTGAAGCTAACATGTACCATGAATACTTTTGCCGTATAGAATTTATTCATTTCTTTAATAAATAATACATAGCTTCAAAAATAGGGATGATTTCCAAAATGTTTACTTATTTTTTTCGAGGTTTGCAGAAAGATATCCTCTTATTAGATACTATATCTCACAAGTCATACAGCACAAGTGCTGTATTTGAATACGAGTAAGAGCATGCATTTTTTTGTGAATTAAAAAAACATGAATGAATTTATCATAGTAACTATCGCAAAATAATTTTTAGTTCAGAAAAATCGTTTTAAACATATACATGGTTTATTTCAGATTGCAATGTTTAAATGCAGAACAGAAGCAGGAGTTGATTTTTTTAAACGGATGATGAATAATACCCCGTTATTTCAGTATGTTTTCATATTTTGCATGCGCATATTTTTTTCATATTACTGAGGAATTTTTTTCAAATTTTCACTCGTTTTATATGAATATTGAAAGCTTTCATCTGAAACTGGCTTCAAGGTTCTCACAACTTAAAAGTGATAACAAAAAAGGACAAAAATCCACTGTTCATTCTTTAATTTACTTCCCATTTAACGTAGATGGCATTTAAAGCCCATTGATATGTCTTGACATTTGGAATGCTAAACGGTTTTTGAGTTATGAAAAGCAACTACATAATATAAGAGAAACAAATATTCAATATTGAAATTACTTTAGTGCAAAACTATGAACGATACTCTTAAACTTCCCACTGTTTTGTTTCCTGCAGTAAGAAGCCATCTTTATCAAATGGATCAAATACGAAATGAATGTGACGGAAAGCAAAAATTCAAACCTCCTTGCATCTGCAACACACTAATTACGTTTCAGATTTTCTTACCCCCAGCAACTTCGAAAGATTTATCGATTTTGATAAGCAAACAAAATCACGAATATATTTATCGATACTTTCAAACTTCAGACAAAGTTTACAAAACTGAGACTGAACAAGTTGAGAGGCATACGACTGAGGATTCACACAGTCTTATCAAATTTATAAAATAAAGAAAATATAAATATCCTAAATGGAGCAAATCCGCAGAAAGACGAAGACACGCCTGAAATCATTCTTTCCATTAATTGGCATAAGATAAAATCGCTCACATAATTCACAACCAAAAGATGAATTTTAACGAATCTTTGTTGAATGTGCTGGTTTACATAGCAGAAACTTAGAATGAGCGATTAATACTATGGTTAAAACACAGTTGTATCTATATATAGCCCTGGAGATAAATCTTTGGCTTGCATTTTAAATTGTTTTCCAATCTTATATAATTATTGCCGTTAATTTGTAAATTAAAGACTAGAATGTCTTTATTATACATACAGACTGAGTTCGAAACCTAATGTTTATCTTTACTTGAGAAATTCAAATTTGTTAAATGAGAGAAAAGTTTTCAAGCTGTAGTGGAGATTCCGAAAATGGAGGATAAAATATCATCGGATTACAGTTAGAAATTTCAAGAGCCAGTCCATATTGCACCAACATACCTTCATAATAAAATAATAAAGAAAGAAATTAGATCAATCGAGACCAATTCTGTTCTAAGGCTTATATATTGTTAGAATAATATTATTAAAATAAGTAAAAGGATAAAAATAACAATACTATTTCATCACATGTATTAAATTATTTATATACTTTTAAAAATCTATTTGATCTTTACTCTCAAAAGTGCAATCTAATGTAAAAGTAAGTAGAATTAGAATACATTTTTCAAGCATATAACTAATTTTTAGTATATCATCTATTTAATCATCATCGTTTTCTTAAAATTAAAACCTAGAAATAAAAAAGTAATTTAATTGTTCCATTCTCTAAATCATTAGATTTAAAAATTACCAAAAGCCAAAATGATATTTTATTTCATTATCTTCTATTCATTTTAAAGAATTTTTCCCTTAGTCAGTCTCAAGAGTTGCAATATGAAATCAAAAAAGAAAAACAATCCTATTGCAACTACTGTTTAAGTAATTAATTAATCGTAGAATATTACATTAATGCTTTTGAATTATTCGAAAGCAGATTCCCCGAAATGAAAGAAAGTATTTCCACAGCATTAGATTTAAAGAAGATTCAAAACCAACAGTTCTGCGATGAGGCTAACAAATAAGTGATTTAAGCTTTGTCTAAATTCGCATTGAACTTCAATTCAGTTCTGAGCAAAGATTACATAGTGTGCGTCTGACTTCAGAGCCCGAAAGTCGCATAATTTTTCTTTTCGGAAAGAAAATGTACTTAAGCTCCTAAATGCTGCGGAAGGGAAAAAAAGAATTTTCATAGGAAAGACAAACAGAAACATGAAAAAGCAAGCCATCGGTAATGCCCTTGGGCAATTGAATTTTTGTTCCGACAGTTCTCCAGAAAAAAGGAGCTAAAGTGATTATGTCAACTTCGGATTTTTTACGACCTTTTTCCACTCTTCGGTTCTTTCGCTCCATTTGTCCGAAAACTGATGTCACATCTCTGGAATAAAGACTTAGGACTCCGAAATGCGATCGAAGACTTCGGATGAAATGTTCGTGGAAAGAGAAATGCTTTGGGTACTCTACGCAGATTTTTTAAGATTGTTGTTTTTATCACGAATTCTTTCAATTTTGTTTAGATGAACCTATAAAGTCGTGACATGATAATAAGTTAGGTAGTAAGTTGAGACTACCAAATGAGTTGTTCATTTGGTAAATGATATCACATGTTTTTTGTTTGTTTCACTGGAAAATATTCGAAGCGTAATTCAGGTGAAAACATGCACAGACAATGTTTTTATTTGGAGTTGGACACACTTAACTGAATCCAATTGTGAACTCTCTAAATTCCCAATTATTTTTATCTAAAAATTTAACAAATAAAATGTACAGACCTTGCTTTAGTTTATTTAATCAAATCTTTGAAATTTTAAGAATATTTTATCAATGAAATATCAAGAAATATTAGTATAAACATGAATTATTTTAACTGATCACGAAAATTGGAAAAGGGTGGTTAGGCTGCTCAGAGAATTGAAATACCATGGTGTCCTGTTGCTATGTTTTCGGTGCCAGATGGATCCGCGTTCGTAATTCGATTCCACCAAATATAGATATATGCCGAGAACCACCTGCATCATTATCGTATGATTATGTGGTACTCCAACCCCCCACCCATAAACCTAAAGAGAAGATTATGAATATCATGACAAAGAACACGAATCTCACGAGAGTTCTAATTGCCAAGGGAAAGAATCTGTTGAATGTTTTTGTTTAGGCATAGTACAATTATGAATGCCTAGGCTATCTGAAATTCGTGATAGCATAATGGACATTCATTCATTCAGTATCCACTCCTAACCAGCCCGACAAAATTGGTTTAACCCTCTGAGCGTTTCACAAGTATTTATACGTCGACCTTGAACTCCCCCATAAGAGGAAAACACGCACTTCAACGTGTGGTCGGAAACACGCCTTAATCGGTCGGCAGTGAATTTTACGTTCATTGTGAACTGTCTCTATAGGGTGAGAGACGTTTTTTTCTACGAATTTCTTCCTCCTTTCTTGATTTTACATGTTGATTGATTATCTAGGGAGGGTAACGGTCAGCACAATGAAGACTGATAAGGATTTACTTACTGCAAATTAGGGACGTCGCAGGATCCAAGACCCCACACTCCCCTTTGGTTTGAGGAATTTTAATGCTATTTGCATTCAGGATATCTTTCAGGAAGAATTGCGGTGTAGGATTTTTTCGCATTGTGTGTGTCGGAATTTGGAATAGTATTCCAGATAAGTTCGGTTTAATGTCAGCCTGGTTTGAAATTCTATTATGTTTCAAGTGCTGTTCCTCTAATACAATTTATGTGATATAAGATTTTTTAATGTCTCAATTTTTTAAAGACCCATCTCGAATTGCTATGTAAAATAGATTTTGTTGTTCAAAGCCTTGAATGGACTGGAGAGGAAATTTCTTTTATTGAGTTCTTTTAAAATTTAACATTCTACACCGAAACACTGGTGGACAAAGCTACATCGAAATAAATTCAAAAATAATACTCAGAAGAAATACATCAAATGTCTGGATGTAGAAACAACAATAGATAGAAAAACACAAACAATAGTTTAAGAAGTCAATTTAAATCCAAGCGCATAAAACACACACCCAAACAAACACACCAATTCAAGTCGGAAACGGTAAGGAAAGAAAATTTCAGCATTAGAATAATTCCCTCTCCTCAGAAAATTGAACTCCAAAAGTCAGTCTGACCAAACCAAAATGCGAAGAAAGAAGTAAGGTAGGCAGTCCCAGGAAATCGAAGTCGGAGGCCAGAAGTGGTACCATACAGAGCAAACAGATCGGAGGCCCGCCAGTCAACGTCAATGCTAGGAACCCGTTACCAAATCAGTCAAGCATAATGGGCATGATATTGTGGACAATTTTTACTTGAATTCTTTGCAAAAAAATAGCCATTAGGGGTGTAACTAATGGCCTGAACAACTAATGACGCTGGAGGCAGCAAAGAGAATTTCGATTATGCCTCTAAGATGGCACCACTGAAAACAAAAGAGTGATTCTTTATATATGACCATATTTGAGTACAGATATGTTATTAGACGTTGGATAAATCGCTGAAACATTTTTTACCCAAAACATACTATATTGGTGCAGCATGGCCACATCTGTCTCTAGCGCCACAAAAGCCCAACACTCACACACGAATATAAAATCTCACATTTAATGAAAAATCTTAATTTTTAGGTATCCATCGCATCTAAAATGTATTAGAGTAAATAAAGGCAACTATGTAACTTTTACCAAATATGGAACAAAATAACAATGGAAGGCTTAAAATCTGAAGTTCATAATCTTGTCTTCAGAAATGAAGTTTCAACTCGAATATTTCTTTTAAGGAAATAGATGAATTATTGCCCTTTTCAAAAATATTGTTCTGAGATTTTATTTCTGCAATCCAATTAGTGAGTCTTAAAAAATAGGATTCAGACATTCTATATATTACAAATTTAAATGTGTAAAATAAGTAACATTTTAAGTTATTTTTTGTTAGGCAATATTAATACCTAACTTATCATCGTTCCAATAAAGGAGTTTTAAATTGGGAGTGAAGAATTCTTTGTAAAATAGCTTTGGGACTAATGAATTTCACAAATCTAAAATAGTGAAATTTTAAAAGTTTTCATATTTCATTAAGTAAGTATTCTTTCCGCAAAAGTAATTTTCATAATGGCAATTTTGAAAAATCAAAAATTAAAATTTAGGAACTAATTTGCTCAAAAAAGGCTGATACACATCACGCAAAGAAAATTAGATATTAATTGAAATATATTTCCTGCAGTAGTTTTAAAAAATGAATTAATAGCAATACATTTTATGGTTAGTAATTAAAGGCAGAATATTAGTCACTTAATACAGTTTCAAGTGAATTTAATAAAGTCGTGGCTTATTGCTTTTTAATGGATATATTCTTGCTTCGGATTTCTTAATTTTTGTGCCTCGTAATTAATTGTATGCCCTGTCATGATTTTTCAACACAAATTCATTCAAACTGCATTCTTTGTCTCTCAATTAAGAAAATTAATTTAATATTATATAAAAGAATCCAAAAGTCGTTCGTTCCGCATTGAAGGTAAATTTTAATTGCTGAGAAAGAATAATTGTTTAAATATAATTTTTGGAAACGAAAGGGAATTTTACTCCAAATTTAAAAAAAAAACATTTATATATCAAAGTAAAACTTTAGCATTGATAAGAATTTTATTACATAGAAAGAAACAATAACTTCCACTTTATATGAAGAAGAAAATTGATCTCACAAAAGAATGGTGATTTTTTATTTGAAAAATTTTGGATTAAATAAAATAATATTAATTTTACTTCTAAAGAAAATTGCTCATTTCCTGTAGCTCTAAGTTATTTTAGAAAATAATACTTTAAAGTGTATAAATAAGTACTCTAAGAGTAAAAATAAAATAGAAATGCCTGAATCCATCTTCATTTACAAAGGTTTTGTTGTTAGGAGGAGTAATGGCGTAAATAATAGATTTCATTAAGCCGCTTATGGAGTTAAAAAATTGCAAACCTTGCGCACAAATTAAATCAAAAGTACCATGTGAAAGTTTATCTATATATATAAGTGGGGGACGCATTCACCACTCAGTTAAATTCAAACTAAATTTAAATATACTAAAAGTTATAGATGAATATGTACAATTAAATATGTGGAATTAAATATGTACAATTAAATATGTGCAATTAAATATGTGCAATTAAATATGTGCAATTAAATATATATACAATTAAATATGTACAATTAAGTATCGACACGGGAACATCCCATACGTCCTATCAAGCAAAAGACGGCAGCTGTCCGAAACGTCCGAGAATCACTGTGAAATTTCCACCCCCTTTTGTTAAGTGTAATTGATTTTACCCCCCGCATCGCGCCCTTTCTTTGTTAGAGGGCTAACCCAGATGGGTTTAGGGAATGGGGGAAAATTCTTAGAAGTCGGACAGTTACAGCTGTTATTGTGGTTTTTGAGGGAGGAGTGAATTTCCTTTATCTCTCAAAGAGGAACTCGGATGTTCCAGTGTTTTGAGGTCCATCTATTCCAATGATCTTAGGAATAAGAGGATTAAATATGTACAAATGTGGCTGGTGTCAAGGAACATCAGAATTACAGCAACTCGTTGTCCGTCTGACCACTATTGCCCGCCTCAACGTGAAGTGCTCGTCTGCTCTTGTTACCGTCTGCAATCTTCACCAGCTCTCGTCTGATCTTTTCTGGTGTTCACAACACAGATTTAAAAGGGTAGAGGGTGCCAATGTTTGAGGGAGTGTTGGTGTGTGGCGTTCCTACAGCTTTCGGCCATCCTCTGGCCAGGCGTCCTCGACTGGCTTCCATCATCATCCAAATGAGAAGGTGAAAAGTACATGGACATTTGAATCTGAAAAATACAAAAGAAAATCAAAAGAAAAGCATCGTGTTCTTTTACATTACGTGTATACTCACAAGCAAAAGTCTTTTGGCCATGGCTTCATATGGTCAGAAGCTATTGATACTTTGTAAGACCCATCATGACATCCGACTTTCACAACATCACATTTGTGATTGATTCTGGCATCAGTGATTTTGTAGGGACCGTAAGACTTAGCTCTCAGTTTAAGACCTGTCCCGTACTGGGCCCTTTGACTGGCAAATAAGTCATTCAGCATGTAGAAGGTAGACTTTTTACGTTTCTTGTTGAACTGTCTCTTATTTTCTACTTGTAGCTTCAGGATATTTTGCTTAGCACCATTTCTTATTTCATCACGTTCTTTTATCAAATGGTTTAAGAACTCTACATGCAGTACTTCGTTGACCTTTACGTCTTCTTTGTACTTTTTTTCGTACCCATCATCAGTTCAACTGGGATGTATTTTGTGCTTCTGGATTTTGAGCTGTTGATGACATGCTGTACGTTGGAAACATGCCTGAACCATTTCGTTGGATCGTCATGTGACAGCTTGGATAAAACAATATTAGTACCCCATGCATTCGTTCAATCTGTCATATCCTCTTGGGATTCCTGTAGTGATCTTTAGGTGTTGAATTCCTTCTTCGGAGCAATAAGTTTCAAACGTTTTTGCTGTGAATGCAGAACCTCTATCAGTAATTATTCTAGAAGGACTGCCAAATATTGCTTGCTATAATTTTAACTTATCAATAGTTTCCTGGTCAGATGGAGATTTAACAGGGAAGAATCACGCGAACTTGATGAAGGCGTCCACCACTTTGAGGATGTGTTGGTATCATTTATTGGTAGAAGGAAGAGGTCCAAAACAATCAATATGGTATGCGTTTAGTGCACTATTTTCTTAGGGTATCGGGTTCAAAGCCCTTCTCCCTTACCATGCCTCTTATTATACAAAATAAATTCTACACAATTTGCTATTACAATTCTATTTTATTACGCGCTTGAGGGATGTGAAATTCTTGCTCTAATACTTTCTCTGTTTTTGCGGCTGCAAAATGACAATTTTTATGTGCTTTTCTTATAATTTCCTTCAGCGAAGCTTAGAGAAATACTAAAAGATCGCTACCATTTTCAAATTCATATAAGACATTTTTCACAAGATAATTATTTTTTTTCGCCTTTCTCAACGAAAGAGTTAATTAATTTTAGATGTTCGTCTTCATTTTGGGCAGATATTATTTTAGTTGCCAATTATTCCTGTGATGGAGTTACCATCAAAACAGTACTGCGACTTAAGGCATCCACCTGTCGCATTAAATTTCCCGACCTATGAACTATTTCAAAAACAAACTCCTCTAACTCCTCCAAAGAAAAAAAACATGCGTTATATTTTCAATATATACAAATATAAATCTAAAATTAAAAATTAAAATACAATTTCCTTATCAATCATCATACAAATGAAATACAAAAGATAGTTTGATTAAAGATATGTATATATATGATATAAATCCAAATATAACTAGTATATAATCATACAGAAATAAAGTAAACAAAACATATCAAGAATCAAATCCTATACTAAAATTCATTATTTGAACAATACATCAATTTTAAATAAAATCTAATAAATTGAAATTACTAAAGATACCATAAACAAAAAATCAAGCTTAAGCATTATATGTCAACAAGTGAAAGAACACTCTGGTTATTAAAAATAATGAAATAGGCAATCCAAGTAAAAGGAGTTTTCAACAATTAATATAGCAACTTGGCTGTGGACAAGCTTTAGCCAGGTTAAATTAATTTTGCTGTACAAACCATCCCTGTTACTATTGTTGTTGAAAAAACAAAAAGGGTAATTTACCCTAAAATGAAAGAATTTAGAAAGAAAAGTCTTATACTAACTTTAACAATAAAACATAACTGTATAGAAACGACTAAAATTCAGGATAAAAATGTGCAAATAACATTATATTGCACTAAGATATTGCACTAAAGACAGTAAATATATAATTCAATAAAATACCCATACTTTTCATTAAACATAAACTAATCTGTGTCTCCTC
The DNA here is from genome assembly GCA_013235015.1 of Araneus ventricosus. Lineage (NCBI taxonomy): Eukaryota > Metazoa > Arthropoda > Arachnida > Araneae > Araneidae > Araneus > Araneus ventricosus. The sequence goes on from BGPR01001573.1 coordinate 112,063, forward strand.
TTCAACTTACCATAATTCATCTCTTTCAATATAGCCCGCCACGCACATTGACATCACATGTTGTCACAACCAAAATTCTTACCATGAATCAGCATAATTGACCAAATAATATAATTAATTTTTGATATCATGATTTAGTAAGATACCTATATTAAAATTCTCAAAATCATATTAAAAAATGTAATACATTTAGTTATCTAGAAAATATAAGAAAATAGATAAAAATGTCTATTAAAAAGGAAATTTTCACATGAGAGATCCTGGCGCCATCTATGTAATAAATCTGAAAGAAATAACTCAATAGCCAAATTTGAATAAAACTACACATTACGAGTAGAATATGTGAAAACACTATCCCACCAACAAAGAAATAAAAATATTCTTTTATAAACAATTATGAGTGTTTTATTTTAAATGACATAAATATTTCTTATCTATATATACTCTTAGAAAACATATAGGCATTCCATAATCCAGAGCAAAGGAATAAAAATTTCTTATGTTCTTAATTCTAACATCAATGTCTGTTACTAAATTATTATTTTTAATTATATAATTTTTTACTAAATTCTGGAAGACAGAAATGCTAAGATTACTATTCCAAAAAGGGAATTCATTAATTTGAAAATTAAATGCATTTCTTCTATCAAGGATATCTGTTACTAATTTATTACTATGATTTTAATATCTAGATCTAAAAATTCTGCAGCAAATTCATTGTCATTAGTTTTTATAAGTTTTAAATAATCAGGATAGAAGTCCATATATGGCTTAAGGCCAATTTCTTTATTGAATAATATACTATGGCTATAATTAGTCAAATCTTTTTCATAGTAGTGAAGATAAATATTTGCTACAATATATAGCAAACAAAATAGAAAGACAATAAAATTGAAAATCTTCATTTCATACTCGAAAAGACATGAAAAATCGAATTGAAAGTATATCCGAGTAAAGACAAAAATGCGAATAGTGTCAAATGGATAACAGCTGAAAAAAACCGTAAATGTGTGAAGAAGAATACAACACATACGCGAAGAATGCGCTAAAAGCTGCAATTGCATGAGCGCTGTGGTAGATAGAGTATAAATCATTAAATAAAGATGCAGTTAGAGCACAATGACGATTCGTCTGGGGATGAAATAATTGTAAACTGCTAAACAGATAAAGAGTTTGACATTTTCTTACAATCAGTGACGCCGTTTTCAATCATCAAAACTCCTCTCTTTGCTTTTTTGGTTTGACATTAGAGATGAAAATCAGTGTACTAAGCCTTACGGTATCACAAAATGCAAGAAAATGTCAAACTATTTATCTGTGTAGCAGTTCACAATGATTTTATCGCATGACGGATCGTCATTGAGCTCTAAATGCGTTTTTATTTAACGATTTATATATATATATATATATATATATATATATATATATATATATATATATATATATATATATATATATATATATATATATATGAGAAGTTCTTCAAATTTTGGGTGTTTGTAGAGGCAATGCAAGAATTTTTCATAGACGATTAACGCAATCTCTTCTTTATTGAAGTACCACAAAGAAGCTTAAATGATTTTATCATGGATCATTTTTACAAGTCCCCGCCATGATCATACTGACGAGCAACACCGGCCGTGTGTCGCTTGGCAGTTCAAGTCAGAGCAAAAAAGGGCAGTTAACAATGCGCAGAAAGGTTACATAGTGGAAGAAGGGGATTTTCCCGAAAGACCCGTGACTCGAAGTGGAAGTGAAAGTACGCTGATTACGATGAAAGGGGAAGTAATTAAAAATGAACTGTCGTTAAGAAGGATTTATTTTAAAGATGAGAAAATAAGGATTTATTTTAAAGATAGAAAATTTCTAAGGCATTACAATTTCCCCCCTCCGCAAGACTCGTATGACAACAGGGCCCAAGTTGGTATCGACTCTGCAAAGCTGGAAAATTTTTTTTTTTATTTAATATTTGTTATACTAATGATCATGGCCAGTAAGTAATAATAATAATACTGAATATGCAAAAGGATATAAAAATAATTTCAAATGTACTTCATAAAAATATGAAAGCTAAAGTAAATTCTTATAATTCTTGGATCATGTTCTTGAAGCTTCTTGGTACATGTAAAAACTGTAAATGTAAACAAATAAAAAACATTGATATGTAATTCTAAAATATAAATTGTTTTTTTTTTCAGAAATCAGGTAATTTATAAGTTCGTAAGTGTCGTAATGGTAGTATGGCAATTAAAAATTATAACTTAATTTATTTTTTATAAAGTGAAGAATCTTCTGTCTAGTAAGAAAGATACGATGGTACATTATAGCCCGCAGAGATGAGCACTTTTGGCTTTGATGGTCAAACTCTGTGGTAATCCACATCGTAAAATCCCCTGAGAAAGCTCTTTTTGTTTATTATTAACACAATTCACTATCAAACTGTTATAGCAGTCTGGAGGACATAACAGATCTCTAGAGGCCTCAGAATGGAGGGAGTTGGTGTTAATATATTTTTTTTTCTATTATTTAATTTCTCTGAGTACAGTTAAATTTGTTTTATTTACTTTTCTTTTAAGTCATGTAATATAAATTATTTGCCATACTCCAACAACACATTTAAATCTGATTTTACGTAAAATTAATTTATGAATCAAATAAAATTTATGGGAATTTTAGAACTTTCAGCATTTCAAACATTTTTATTTATAAATCATTTAAAGGCCATTTTCTAAAAATAATAAACACTTCTTAGTAGAAAATAATATATTCAACTTTGCATAGTAATACCTCAATTTTTTAATATTAATATTTGCTGTTTTCAATAAAACCTTATACCTCAATATTTATCATAGCACTGATATCAGCAAAATAAATTTCAAAACAAAAAAAAGAATAATTCCACTTTTTAAATTAATGTCAAAATTATTATATCATATGAAACGTATGATTGTAAACTTAATAACCCCAAATGAATTCTTTCAACAATTAATATCATGAATTTCAAAATTTAACATGCACACTGCAAGAGTATTTTCAAAATTTACTCAACTCTGATAATAGCGCATTACCTTCAAAACAAAACTATTTCAAATATAATTTTAAATCAATTGATAATCTTAATTAATTATAAAGTTTAGAAACCAATATATAAAATGAAAATCAACAAACATTTTTAAAACTTAATAAACCAAAATCAATTTTTCAAAATTAAAATAGAATTTATAAGAACATAATTAAATTGAATATTTGCAATCAAAAATTATCATTTATAAAAAAATAGCAGCTGCATTTTTTGTGCACTTTATTTATTAAAGAAATATGTAATTTCGCTATTTTGGTTGAAGCATTTGGCAAAATTTAATCCATAGTGATACCGAAACGTTAGCCCATTGTAGAACACCACTTGAATTCATTTTTGACGATATGGTGAAGTAGATGAATTAAATACTTGAAGCTGAAGGCATTGAAATAACTTGGAAGATGAATGAGTTGCACAACACTTGAAATCAGCACCTACATAAGCGATGAGTGATGATCCGGGTGTGGTAGAAATTTTGTAGGTATTATAACATGATGTGGGTATTTGAACTATGATCTGATGACATCCGTATGAAAGACTCGAAAGCTGCTAAAATTCATCATCAGCCGGAAAAAATGTACTCTTGTTGTTGTTGAGTAGTTGTGGCTCATGGCGGCTCCGAATTCCGAAATCCATGTACGGGGGTTCCATGCTCCAGTATGGATCCAGTCGACTTTATGAGAAGTTCTTCAAATTTTGGGTGTTTGTAGAGGCATTGCAAGAATTTTTCATAGACGATTAACGCAATCTCTTCTTTATTGAAGTATCACAAAGATGCTTAAATGATTTTATCATGGATCATTTTTACAAGTCCCCGCCATGATCATACTGACGAGCAACACCGGCCGTATGTCGCTTGGTAGTTCAAATCAGAGCAAAAATGGGCAGTTAACAATGCGCAGAAAGGTTACATAAAAGAAGAAGGGGATTTAAACGAAAGACCCGTGACTCGAAGTGGAAGTGAAAGTACGCTAATTACGATGAAAGTGGAAGTAATTTAAAATGAGCTGTCGTTCAGAAGAATTTATTTTAAAGATAGAAAATTTCTAAGTCATTACATATATATATATATATAATCAGTGGCACCGTAAGGCTTAGTACACTGATTTTCATCCCTAATGACAAACCAAAAAGCAAAGAGAGGAGTTTGATAATAAAATGTGTACTAATTTAAAATATTACCATATTTATTTCTATAATGTTTTTAGATTTTTAATTTATCTCAGAAATTTTAAATCATCTTAAAATTTTAATTTAGGTATTTGAATAATTTTTGAAATTAATATTATTATTTTTTTTGTTGACTTAGCATTGATATTGGACGCTCAATATTTTGCTATTAGCGAATTTCTGTAATACACATTGACTTTAATTTTTGTCGAAAATGATTGAGGAATTCTTTTACAGAATTATGAATCAATTCATTATAGTGCAATAATTAATAGTGCAAAATTATAATGTTTATTTTAGAAAAGTGGTATATTCTTAATATATAGCGAGGTAATATTACTTTTAACTTTCTTCATCTTTAGGGTTTATTGCCCATTCTGATTTTACAACAATGAGAACTGGGATGGTTTTGTACAAAAAATCGATTTAACCGGCTTATAGTTCATCCAAAACTGAACAACCATTTTAATTGTTGAAAACTCCAAATTTATGGATTGCCTTTTTTCAATAGTATTGATAGTAACAGAGTTCATATACATATTCTAATTTTCACTATGTTCTTTGCATATATTTAGAATATATTTTACTTTTAAATATATATATATATATATATATATATATGTATCAGAATACTTTTATTTTTAATTTTAATTATTACATGTCATTCAAGCACATTTAGACCCTGTCCTACCAACATTACTTTCTAAGTAGAACATCAAAATATATCTCATAGCTATTAACAAATTAATATCAGGTTGTTTTAAGTTATACTTTTATTTTTTATTCCTCCACAATCACACAAACAATGCCTTTGCTCCTTCCTCTACCTAACACAGAACCGATTTAATCTTAATAACCAACGCTTGATAAATACGTTAACTCTCCGCTACTGACAGCAACATGCTTTTCAGTGAACTCAGCAGCTGGTCAAACACCGGGGCTTCACCTCTTGATCTATTCATACTTCAACGTGGAAGTGATTCAGTGTGATCTCGAATAAATTTCATTAGCCTGCTTCTGATGGCAGTTCAGCTCCTTTAGAGTTAATCCATTGCGCTCTATGCCCTAAATCGGAATTATATTAATCGAGGTTATTTATTTTATATGCTAATAATTAGAAGCTTTGACGATTTTATGCAAAATATTAAATCGCCATGTTGATTAAAGGCTAAAAGTTATAACTTAAAGATTTACAAACACATTGAGTCCCTCCCAAGTAAAAAAGTCAGCGAAAAACCTTTAAAAAATGAGATTTTACAGGGAGTTTGAAGGAAAATGAAAACTGCAGGTTTTCTTCACGAAATGTACAGTTTATTTAAAGGTTTCATGCAGGCATTTTCAGACTTCTAAATTACCATTCAGGTATTTTGAAGGTCTCTACAGGTATTTTAAAGGTAAATAAAAGCTGCAGGTTTCGTTCAAGAAATCTACAGACTTCTTTAAGGTTTTATACAGGCTTTTGTCAACAAGTTTATTGACTTCAATTTACCTTCAATTACTTAGCAGATTTTACTTCAGGTATTGGAAGAAAAATGATAATTACTTTTGATGCATGAAATAGGAACAATAATTTCTGGACAAAAAGCTTTTTGGCCAGAAAGAAAAGATATCCGTATTGTAGAATATACTATTGGATCTTAATCAGACATTAGAGGTCTATTTGTTATTTATGGAATGTATTTGACTTAATAGAGTAATTTGACTTAATAGAGAGAGTAATCGAATAAACTATTCTGATGGCATATATTAAATTAATAGTATGAAGATAAATAATTGCACAAATATAATGCGCAGTTTAGGGATAAAAATATAAATACTGAAGGAAAAAATGCGTCCTAAACTTTTGTTAAACATGCTTTCTTAATACGTTTTGTTTCAATTTCAGATGAGTTGTCCTAAAAGACAGCGAGTTTGGTGTGGAGAAATCAAAGTCAAAAATGTCATATAATGCATCATTTGTATGTATATATCATTGCTGAAAATAAAAGTTATATAGTAATGCCCAAAAGTATTCCAAACCTGAGTTTTCAAAGCATGATATTTATTTTCTCTTATGGCCAGGAATTTTTTTTAAAAACTGATTAAAATCCGATTGGTAATATATTGTGTTTAAATTTCAGAAAAAAATATCCCTAAATCATTCTGTGTCTAAACACGAGCTTCAGGAAACCACAATTAAGTTATAGAAAAATGAAATTCTGCAAAAAGTGCCCGAAACGAAGAGTATATGCTAAAAAGTGTAGTTGTTGTGATCAAAGGCAGAAGAGGACCAATAACGTATTAAATGCTTTTGGTTTGAATTGCAGAGATTTATTTGTGCTGTCGCTGAAAAGAGCTTATTATGGGGACTCTATTAATTTTTATCTCTATTAAACAATGATTGTTGGTTTTCAAAAACTTGTAACATTTAGTTTTATATTCATTTTATACTCATTTTATAAAGTTCGATATAACACGGCGTAAAAATTGTGACATACCTCCTATAGTAAGGCATTCTAAAAACTCTAAAGATCACTGTGCCAAATATACTCTGCAACAAACCTGTTCTGTACGGTATAAAGAACATCATAGAAAACTATGCAAAATATATGGTAAAAAATAATAATGCATTCTGAAAACATTTTAAGACATTCTAAAACACTATATGGATAAATTATATATCAAGTATATATGGTAAATTATATTATACGACAAGGAAAGATATATTATATTCTTAGCTGTAGAATCCGTTAAGAATAAAATATAGCAGATTCATATATATAATCAGTTTTATTCAATAACTTACTCAAACTTCTCTTTTCACTTGTTTTATACAGTGTATAACTTTGCAGATGTTTGAGAGAAGATTAAAGTGCGTGACTAAGTTACTTGCGAACAAGTGACAAACAATACATCTTGCAATACTTTTGGCCAGTAATGTCGAGAAAGTAAATAATTATTTAAATTTAGTAAATATAAGGAAAAGGAAGAAAGAGCTTAAAATTCCATAGCATTATATTGGATAATTTTTTATCGTATTTCTTATTTTTTCGTATTGAATATATTTTCAACAAATTAATTGAGTTAAATAATTATACAAGTTGTTAAAGTTTGTGTGTTTATTGATAAGAAAAATGCAAAAAAATCGATATTGTTTACAGGAAAGTGTTGTTGATGAAGAGAATTCCCTGATTGATTTTAATAATTCATTTGAATTATTTTGTTTTACAAAAATATGGGGACTTATTATGAAATCTGAAAATTTGTACCGCGGAGAATATTTATAAAGCATATTGATTTCTTTCATTGTTAGATATGTAACTTCTGGAGAGGTAGAATTCTGGCAGAAAAATTGGAATCATTTAGATTAGAAGGACAAAACTGTGATAGCAGAGACGCTTTCCTTTGAGATTGACGCAGACAATTTCGGCATGTTTCTCTGAGTTGTTGGAGGTAAGGTAGTGATTTTAAGTTCGTAGTTTTGCACAATTTTTATTTGATCTTTTGTTCCATTGGTTAATAGGATTTATTTATCTTTTGATTAATTTGATTCTAATTAATGCTTTTTGAGATTCACGATATATGTTTATTTATCAATAGTTAGCCAGTAACGTATGACATAAAACGTCTTTAATTCAGAAGCATAGTCTTCGAACGAATATTTTTCCACAACGGAAACAATAAACTATGATTTCGTGGCAAAATAGAACATTGTTTAATTTTTATTCAGTCCGTACAGAAGTTTTTTACTACCTCCAAATCTTTGTAAATTATTGATTTTTCAAGTTTGGAGATAATACTGAAGCTTAATTAGCAAGATAAATAATGTAAATACATATATTGTTTTATTTATTTTGATTTCCCCAGACGCAAATGTTACCATATTTCTCTTCGGTAGATAAACGTTATTCATATCACACTGCCTGCATAAAATTTCAAAATGTATGTTACAAATTAATACTGAATACAGTCTAACACTAAAACACAGTCCAAAATATTTAAATATCTAAAATACAGGGTGTCCGAGAATTGTTGGGCACTTTTCAAAAATTAATTAAAAAAATTAATAATGTTTCAACTACAAATTTTTTAAAAATGAAAGCGCATGTTTAAACGTTCTTTCAAATCGGTAACACACCATTTCGGTTGTCCAGGGGGTTGTAAATTACTAAAAATCAAAAATTTGTTTAGAACCATTATCTGCGAAAATATTAAAACTGGAAGAAAACTAAAATCATGTATTTGAGGGGAGTTTAACGCTATTTAATTTGACAGTTCACATGTAGTGTTAAAACTGAAGAGTTTTCTAGATATTCAAGAAAAACTTAAGAACGGTGCAGTTCGGGTCCGAGCCGTAGATTTTTCGTGAGAAATTCGAGGTAAAAATCATAAAACGAGTGTTTCGTATTAATATGTATTTTAATTATCAATATCTTTAATACAATATTTACATAGAATAGTATAATGGCTACAGAATATATAAATCACAAGCTACCACATGTTGGCTTTTTCATTGACATTCATAATCTTCTAAGACTAAACAAACATTTATTAGAACATTAAAACATAACTATTATACTTCGTATCTCTGTACATTGTAACTTCGTTCAACCGTACTCGTAGTCGTACTCATTTCGTCTTTCATTTTTAAATCAAATTCAAAGTAGTCAACATCTGACTGTTACCACTCATCTGTGTTATAGCAATAAATATGTTGAAGTCATGCTTTTGTCAGGCTTAAATATTAAATATGTTTACATTCGACCATCCTGACTTTTCAATTGACCTCAATTTAACCAAATTTTAGCTTACATTCAATAATATCAACACAAAAAGAAAATACACTCATAAATGATAAAATGAAGTGAAATATAAAATTTAAAAAAGTTCTATCTGTCCGGCATAAAATTTCCATAATGCACTGATTTTCGCGAAGTTCGTTTCGGTTTTTTGTATTTCAGGTTCATCATCAGAATTTTCACTAGAGTCATCATCGTCTTCATTCCAGCTTCTCCAGACTTCTAAGTGACTGATATGAGCCGTTGAGTCCTCGGTATCGTGGTTGCTTTTTGTAGATTCACCCGTCGTGTTAGGATTTCTTCTAAAAGCCACGATATCTCCTTTACGAAGCGATACTGTACCCGACTTTTTTTTGTCGGAATATGCATTCGTTTTCACTAAAGAATCGTTGTTGCTTTTCAAGTTCTCAACATGCTTATCTTTTCTTGGATTTGAAAAAGCAACGAGTGTCGCTCTTTCTTAGAGTTCTTAATATTTCCTTGTAGAAGTCGCAATTCATTCTTTAACATTTTAAGTTCATTCGTCAAATTGCCCATCATCTTCTGCTGGGAAGAGTCTTTAATCTGCAAACTTTCACTCTCTAACTGAGCTGTTCCGAGACGTTTAAGACAGACTGGATTTACTTTTTCATCAATCGGAATCATTATTTGCAAGTTAAAATAAGTAAATAAAGCCTGCAAACAATCAAGAAGAAAAATAGAACAAATTTTAAAAAAGGAAGCAAAATATATATTTAAAACTAGAACAATA
>BGPR01001573.1:146840-166719 GCA_013235015.1 Araneus ventricosus
TATATATTTATATATATATATATATATATATATATATATTTATTTATATAATCCTTCATATATATATATATATAAAATCCTTTTTATTTGCGTTATATATATATATATATATATATAATCTAGTAATTAGACATTTTCTAGTAATCAGTGGCACCGTAAGGCTTAGTACGCTGATTTTCATCCCTAATGTCAAACCAAAAAGCAGAGAGAGGAGTTTGATAATAAAATGTACAAATTTAAAATATTACCACAGTTATTTCTATAATGTTTTCAGATTTTCAATTTATCTCATGAAATTTTAAATCATCTTAGAATCTTAATTTAGGTATTTGAATAATTTTAGAAATTAATATTATTTGTTATTTTTGTTGACTTAGCATTGGTATGGGACGTTAAATATGTTGCTATTAACGAATTTTCTGTAATACACATTGACTTTAATTTTTTTTGAAAATGATTGAGAAATTCTTTTATAGAATTATGAATCTATTTATTATAGTGCAATAATTAATAGTGCAAAATTATAATGTTTATTTTAGAAAAGTGCTATATTCTTAACATATAGCGAGGCAATATTTCTTTTAACTTCCTTCATCTTTAGGGTTTATTGCCCATTCTGATTTTACAGCAATGAGAACTGGGATGGTTTTGTACAAAAAATCGATTTAACCGGCTTATAGTTCATCCAAAACTGAACAACCATTTTAATTGCTGAAAATTCCAAATTTATGGAATGCATTTTTTTCAATAGTATTGATAGTAACAGAGTTCATATACATTTTCTAATTTTCACTATGTTCTTAGCATATATTTAGAATATATTTTACTTTTCAGAATATATATATATATATATGTATGTATGTATAATTTATCAAAATACTTTTATTTTTAATTTCAATTATTACATGTCATTCAAGCACATTTAGACCCTATTCTACCAACATTACTTTCTAAGTAGAATAATAGATACACTAAACAAAATTTAAATTAAATAAAAAGAAGGAAAATTATAAATAATAAACAGCAGATTTAGACATAAACGATGACAATACATCTTTAAGCGTACAAATGCAACAGCCTCAAGCCATTGCATCAACAGAAGTTTAAAACGATAATATTTAAAACACATAAAAATTAATTTAGAAAGTAAAAAATGTTCAAAAAGGATGAAATGAATGAGGAATCGAATGGCGAACTTTATCGAAGACCACTCACCATAAAGATTCCAAATTAGACAAGATTTTCTGTCAAGGGTAAGATTATGAATCAAAAGCTGATTAAATTAATTAATAAAACATTAATAAAAATTCTTAGTATTATATAATGTTTTATTAATTAATTTAATCAATTTTTAAATTTTGTCAATTTATAATTGTCATTTCTAAGTAGAACATTAAAATATATCTCATGGTTATCAACAAATTAATATCAGGTTTTTCAAGTTACATTTTTATTTTTTAATCCTCCACAATCACACAAACAATGCCTATGCTCCTTCCTCTACCTAACACAGAACCAATTTAATCTTATTAACCAACGCTTGATAAATACGTTAACTCTCCGCTACTGACAGCAACATGCCTTTCAGTGAACTCAGCAGCTGGTCAAACACCGGGGCTTCGCCTCTTCATCTATTCATACTTCAACGTAGAGGTGATTCAGTGTGATCTCGAATAAATTTCACTAGCCTGCATGTGATGGCAGTTCAGCTCCTTTAGAGTTAATTCATTGCGCTCTATGCCCTAAATCGGAATTATATCAATCGAGGTTATTTATTTTATATGCTAATCATTAGAAGCTTTGACAATTTTATGCAAAATCTTAAATCGCCATGTTGATTAAAGGCTAAAAGTTATAACTTAAAGATTTACAAAAGAATTGAGTCCCTCCCAAGTAAAAAAGGCAGCGAAAAACCTTTAAGAAAATTAGATTTGACAGGTATTTTGAAGGTTTCTACAGGGATTTTGAAGGAAAATGAAAACTGCAGGTTTCCTTCAGGAAATGTACAGTTAATTTAAAGGTTTCATGCAGACATTTTCAGACTTCTAAATTACCATTCAGGTATTTTGAAGGTCTCTACAGGTATTTTAAAGATAAATAAAAGCTGCAGGTTTCCTTCAAGAAATGTACAGACTTTTTAAAGGTTTTATACAGGCTTTTTTCAACAAGTTTATAGACTTCAATTTACCTTCAATGACTTAGCAGATTTTACTTCAGGTATTTGGAAGAAAAATGATAATTGCTCTTGATGCATGCAATATGAACAATAATTTCTGGACAAAAAGCTTTTTGTCCAGAAAGAAAAGATATCCGTATTGTAGAATATACTATTGGATCTTAATCAGACATTAGTGGCCTATTTGTCATGTATTTGACTTAGAGTGATTGAATAAACTATTCTGATGGCATATATTAAATCAATAGTATGAAGATAAATAATTGCACAAATATAATGCTCAGTTTAGAGATAAAAATGTAAATACTGAAAGAAAAAATGCGCTCTAAACTTTTGTTAAACATGTTTTCTTAATATTCTTTGTTTTCATTTGAGATGAGTTGTACTAAAAGACAGCGAGTTTAGTGTGGAGAAATCAAAGTCTAGAATGTCATATAATGCATCATTTGTATGTATATATCATTGCTGAATGTAAAAGTTAAATAGTAATGCGCAAAAGTATTCCAAACCAGAGTTTTCAAAGCATGATATTGATTTTCTCTTATGGCCAGGACATTTTTTCAAAAACTGATTAAAATCCGATTGGTAATCTATTGCGTTTAAATTTCAGGAAAAAATATCCCTAAATCATTCTGTGTCTAAACAAGAGCTTCTGGAAACCACAATTAAGTTATAGAAAAATGAAATTCCGCAAAAAGTGCCCGAAACGATGAGTATGTGCCAAAAAGTGTAGTTGTTGTGATCAAAGGCAGAACAACGTATTAAATGCTTTTGGTTTGAATTGCAGAGAATTATTTGTTCTGTCGCTGAAAAGAGCTTATTATGTGGACTCTATTAATTTTTATCTCTATTAAATAATGATTGTTGGTTTTCAAAAACTTGTAACATTTAGTTTTATACTCATTTTATAAAGTTCGATATATCACGGCTTAAAAATTGTGACATACCTCCTATAGTAAGGCATTCTAAGAACTCTAAAGATCACTGCGCCAAATATACTCTGCATCAAACCTGTTCTGTACGGTAAAAAAAAAACATTATAGAAAACTATGCAAAATATATGGTAAAAAAATAATAATGCATTCTGAAAACATTTTAAGACATTCTAAAACACTATATGGATAAATTATACATCAAGTATATATGGTAAATTATATTATACGACAATGAAAGATATATTATATTCTTAGCTGGAGAATCCGTTAAGAATAAAATATAGCAGATTCATATATATAATCAGCTTTATTCAATAACTTACTCAAACTTCTCTTTTCACTTGTTTTATGCAGTGTATAACTTTGCAGATGCTTGACAGAGGATTAAAGTGTGTGACTAAGTTATGTGCGTACAAGTGACAAATAATATATCTTGTAATAATTTTGGTCAGTAATGTCCAGAAAGTAAATAATTATTTAAGCATGGTAAATATAAGGAAAAGGAAGAAAGAACTTAAAATTCCGTAGCATTATATTGGATAATTTTTTACCGTATTTCTTATTTTTTGTATTGAATATATTTCCGACAAATTAATTGAGTTAAATAATTATACAAGTTGTTAAAGTTGGTGTGTTTTTCGATAAGGAAAATGCAAAAAATTCGATATTGTGTAGAGGAAAGTGTTGTTGATTAAGATAATTCCCTGATTTGTTTAAATAATTCATTTGAATTGTTTTGATTCACAAAAATATGGGGACTTATTAAGAAATCTGAAAATTTGAATAGCGGAGAATATTTATAAAACATATTGATTTTTTTTATTGCTAGGTATGTAACTTCTGGAGAGGTAGAATGCTGGCAGAAAAATTGGAATCATTTAGATTAGAAGAACAAAACTGTGAAAACGCAGAAGATTTCCTGAGATTGACGCAGACAATTTCGATACGTTTCTCTGAGTTGTCGGAGGTAAGGTAGTGATTTTAAGTTCGTAGTTTTGCACAATTTTCATTTGTTCTTTTGTCCCATTGGTTAATAGGATTTATTTATCTTTTGATTAATTTGATTCTAATCAATGCTTTATCGGGATTCACGATATATGTTTATTTATCAATAGTTAGCCAGTAACGTATAACATGAATCGTCTTTAATTCAGAAGCATAATCTTCAAGCGAATATCTGTCCACAACGGAAACAATAACTCTGTGTAAATATTGCATTAAAGAGATTGAAAGTTAAATAACATATTAATACGAAATATTTGTTTCGTGATTTTATTAAGGAAGTTTTCACGAAAATTCTACGGCTGGAACCTGAACTGCGACTTTCTTATGTTTTATTAGCCTTTGGTGGCGCCATCTGAAGACAGTATATAGAACTACATTTCACGTATGCGCAATAAAACATTATTTACTACAAATTCTCATATTTCCCGTAATATTCAAATTTTTAAAATCAAATTTTAATTCAATGTTTCTTTCGCAACAAGTATTCTGTAAGTTCCACAATTCGAAAGAAAACTCTGCGTGTTAGAATAAAAAAATATTCGAAGTTTGAAATTTTCAATTTAATACCGATTTTTACTTATATTCTGATAAATATTTTTATTGTCTCACTTTGGGTCCTAGTAATACTCCTCAAGATCTTTAAAATAACACCAGAATCAACCTCTAGCTAAACGCGTTTCCACTCTACACTTATTTATAACCTTACATAAAGCTTATTCATAACAATCTCGCGCATGCGCCTACACTGGTCCGATGACGTCACAGGCCAAACAAATACTATTCGACAAACTCTTACAGATATGATCTGTTCGTTCTGAAATCAACCATTCTTTTCGCATTATTAGTCTCATAGTTATTAGCGATTCAAATCTGACATTATTTTGTCACACAAGAAAGTTCGACCGACTGTCACTGCAACGAGCGGAAAGACGTTTCTACGTCAAGGAACGAAACCAGATATCGAGCATCGGCTTCTGCTGAACGGTAGCCATTCTGAAAGGAAATCTTTCACCGGTGACCGAAATTGAACTATCAAATTAGATGACAACTTCTCTGCTATCTCTTAACAATATTAGAGAAGAGAGTCATCTAATTTGAAGTCGGTGAGCGCTATCTGGTTTCGTTTTTTAATGTTTCTTGAATATCTTAAAAACTCTTCAGTTTTCACACTACATGTAAATTAACAAATTAATTAGCGTAAAATTCCCTACTAATACATGCTTTTATTTTTCTTCTAGTTTTTATATTTTTACAGATAATGGCTCAAAGCTAATTTTTGATTTTTAGTAATTTACGACCCTCTGCACCACCAAAACGGTGTGTTACCAATACGGAAAAAAATTAAATGCGATCTCATTTTTTAAAAATTCGTAGTTGAAGCATTATTTTTTTTCATTAATTTTCGAAAAGTGTCCAACAACTCCCTGTCATCCTGTAAACTGAAATACTAAAACTGTAAAATCTAAACTAAGTCCTTTAACATTCTTAAAAGTAAGAACGCAAATTTTTTGAGGGGCTTTCTTACTGAAAATACAACTGTTTTCTACCGTTACATATAATTAAATTTAAAAACGATTTGCATAACATGAACACTAATTTACTTTCTTCTGTACAGGAAACAAAATCTAAATGTGAAGGTTCTGTGAATAAATTCAGAAATACGGAACATAAAATTCTCTTATAGTGACTAAAATGATTAAATATGTATGTATAAATTGCATCCATTATAACTCCAACTGATGATTTGACATTTAAGAAATATTAATGAACTTGATTCTGACCTTTTTTTCGAATTGAATGCCAGTCAACATGTTTGACTTACTATATATTTAATGAATTAAGTTGAAAATATGAAACAATTTCGTACCTTCATTGAAAAGTGTTAAAATTAAAAATTACATTAATTGATATTTTAAAAACATTAGATTTATACAAAATAAAAATTCAACATACTTCACATATCCTAACGCATTATATTTTTTTCTGTAATCTGTTTAAAGAATTAGAATTTTCAACTTACAGGCTTATGTTTGTTAAAGATAATTAGGGGAATAAAGCCTTTAAATGTATTTTCTGACGGTCGATTATTTATGTTTCTCCTTTCAGCCAGAATTGTGTTTTCCATAGCCCTTTTTATATACCTTCATCAAGTAAGATTTCTCATATTCCAAAAATGCAATTCCCCAAACAAATAAAATACGGCTTTCAAAATAAAACAAGCGATCTCAATGTATGGTTAACGCTTTGCGGCGCAGTGTGCCAGTTGATGGCACACCTAATTTCACTCACTTCTTAACCTTTAAATTCAACTATAAAGGGAAAATAATAGATTTAGGATAGGGCTAATAGTACCCCTTTTAGAATGTATATAGCAACCTCATGAAATTTCATTTAGAAATAGGAATTATTAGAGATAAAGTTTGGGAAAATTCCTCAACTCAGAGAGATATTTTTTAGTTCTGGACGCTTATAATGTTAGCAAATTAACTCGAAAATTTTCCTCTAATATTCTTGAAGTTTTAATTTATGATTTTCTGTAAGATTCAATAATATTTTTTGAGTGCATCAAGGTGGCTGTATATAAGGGTGTTCTCATATGAGGGGGGTAATCCTATAGGTGGACGACCCCCCTTAGATTGAAGAAAGTTTTTTAAAATTTTTTTGTATGTTCTATGTCTAGACAATAAACTAAACAAATCCATGATGTTTCTTCATCATATTTCAAAACCTTTAATGCATTGCACCGCAATGGGTTAAATAGCAGTGCTTTTACAGTTTTGAGTTGATGTGATTTTATTTGCGAGAAGATATTCTGATATATATATTGATAGAAAATTCAAGCTAAAATTTTAAAACAACAGCTGAATAATATAAAAAGTATTTAAGCTGAGTTGAATACTTCCGAAAAAAGGCTAATGGCTTAGTTTAAATGAAAAACGGTTTCTTTTATTGATCTAGAAGTAATGGGAATGCTGTGTAGAAAATACTACAAAAGCAGAAATAATTATTTTCTCTTTTGCTTGTCATTAATGATTAGCAACTGATTAAATGATCTTCGAATGGCTAATATTCCTAAAAGAACATTTGTCCGATGTTTTTTCAGCGTTATTACTTTCTCATCAGCTCAATTTAATTGTTAGTTTCTGCGGCATCTGCATTTATTATGCTTGACGTTGCCATTTATTTAAATGAAAAGAAGGCAAAATGAGTACTAATCCATATTTCTAATTATTTTTTATGATTGTATCAGTTCTTATCTAATGAATTTAACACAGCTTAATGCGTGTATACTTTTCATTTTATTTCATGGAGAAAGTTGAAGCATGCCATTTAAATGTTCAGCGATTTGTTTATAAATTTACAATTAAAAGCTAAAAGAAAAAACAGGAACATCTGTTTTCCGTAAGTATTGTACGGTGATTAAGTTTCAAATTAATATATGATAAAAAATAGAATAATAATTAAATTGTATCTGGTGTATAAACTTAAAAGTTGTTTTCTATTTTATTTTCTATATATTGTCCTCATTTATCCATGTTCAAAAAATCAAGCTACATCTCCAGAAATATCACTTTAAAGCATATTTCAACCTTAATATTTAACTTTTAACCCAAAACATCGTGTTTTTACTTGGAATATTTGCTTTATATTAATTATTGGAACTATACCAAAATATTCATATCTGTTACTCGACTCCTTTATACGAGACGGATTCACCTTCAAACTAATCAGTCCCCAGTCTGTTACTCAGATTTCATTATGTATAATACACGAACTCCCGTTATTTTGTGTGAAGAGAATTTCTAAACTAATCTCTCAAATGCAAATTCATGATGTTCTTGTAACCCTTAATCTATAACTATGCACAGCAAAATACAAGGCCATCGTTTTAACATGTATATGAAAATTACCCAGGCGTCTAATTTTAAAATTAATTACCTCAAACCATATAATTCATGCTGAGGGCAGCGAGTCTGCTGAATTCTAAAGGAGCAGAACCACTGTCGCCTGCAGACTAATGAAACTTATGCGTGAATAGCTGAGTCACCTCAAGTGTGAAGTTTGAATGCTTGAAGATATTAGGCACACTGAAGCCTCAAGTATTTGGCCAGCTGTTGAATTCAATGGCACGCCTACTGCTGTCTACTCTGGAGTAGATAGGCTTTTATCAAGCTTTGATAGTGCAAATTAAATTGGCTAGACTTTAAATGGAGAGTGGATGATATTGCTTGGTTTAAAAGCCTGAAAATATCATTTTGAACATTAATTTGGGATGTAATTTTAAATCCTACACAGATAGCAGAAGATGCCCCACAAAAATAATACGACAACTTCATGATATTATATAGCATTCAGAATGTCAATTAACGTCTGAAAAATAACGAAGATGAGCTTTGCTCTAACAGGGTATTTAGCGGTTTCTCTTACTATTATATATTTGAATGGCGAGAAGAAGAATGAACTTAGAATACTCACTGCGAAATGACGACTTCCGAAACGATGAGATGATGATTTGCAAATTAGCAGTAGAGAAACAAATGAAGCCATTGTTTGTTGATATATATGAGCATAACTATTTTCCTGAAGTTTATAAATAAAGATCAACTAAACATATTAATATCAACT
This sequence comes from Araneus ventricosus, assembly GCA_013235015.1. Classification (NCBI taxonomy): domain Eukaryota; kingdom Metazoa; phylum Arthropoda; class Arachnida; order Araneae; family Araneidae; genus Araneus; species Araneus ventricosus. The sequence continues at coordinate 155,583 of BGPR01001573.1, forward strand.
ACATATATAAAAAAACGTATCTTAATTTTAAAAACGAAAATTAACGTAGAAATCTGTAATGCAATGCAAAAGTTTAACCTTTTTAAAATTAAATATAAAATATATCCTAAAAAATAATTAAAATACCAGACCAAGTAATAAAAATAATAAATATATACTAAGAGGATATGGAAAATTAGAACATGCATATGAATTCAGTTACAATCAAAACTGTTGGAAAAGTAAATCCAGAAATGTGAAGTTTTCAACAATTAAAGTAGTTGCTCAGCTTTGGATGAGCTAAAAGCCGGTTAAATGGAATTTGTTGTACAAACCATCCCAGTTATCATTATTGAAAAAACAGAAAGGGTAATTAACCCTAAAAAAATTAGAAGAAAGATATCGTAATTAATAAAAGTAATGCATCGCTAAATGAAAAGAATATAGCATATATCTAAAATAAACAATACAATATTTTGCACATATTAAATAAAGCATTAAATTAATGAATTCATTATTCCATTATATATATATATATATATATGCTTGTGCTTTCTGAAGGGATGGCGGCATATTTTAACGAGTTTCGTTTGTCGTCAGCAGAAAAAAGCACATATTAATAACATAAGCGAGCTTCTCTTCCTGACGAGCGGCTCGCTGTGATATTTTTCAATTTATTACGGTTTTTGTCTATTTTTTTGCCATTGTGTCTTGGTTATTTTTGAGTTTTTGTCTTATGTTTCTTGTTTGTTTTGATATATATATATATATATATAAACAAATGCAATAACCAATCTAGAAAGCCAATCAATATCAATTTGTAGTATGGGATACATAGGGCAAACTAGTAACGCTTTAAATATTAGATTAAATGTTCATCGATCTCACATTAAATATTACAATGATATAGAAAAGTTCAACATTGAGTTTAACCATTTTAAGAAACATGATTTCAATAAGATTTCTGTATTATATAATTATTAGGATTAAATTAAATTCCCCTATCCATAATCACACGCTCAAGATACAAAAGAACACTTGACTTAAAACTTTAAGACATAATAAACTCTTGCAAAAAGTGATACCCTGAATCGGCACCCCAGCATCATAGCGCAAAATAAGAAACCCTACTCTACAATTTCTTTGTTACACCAGGCCAATTTAACCTTCATTACCCACCCTTGAAAAATATCTATTTACTCCAGAACTGACAGCTGCCTGAATTTAGCAGCTGGTTAAACAATGACGTTCTCAACTTCTTCAACTATTTAAACTTCACTGTAGAGATTCAGTTATTCATGCATAAGTTTCATTACCACGCAGGCGACTGCAATCCTACTACTTTAGAGTTTAGTGTTCTCACCGCTTTTAATCTGAATTATAGGATTCGTGGTCATTACTTTTACATGCTTTGAAAGAGATGCTTCAATAGAAGTCCTTTAGAAATGCAAATACTGCCTTGGTTTGGTGCGAGAAGCTCTAGATTAATAAGTTAAACGTTTCAAATAGTTGCGACTTGGCGTTTATTTTTAGAGCAACTTAATTTTTAACCGTTTAAGGATATAACCCGAGTTAACTCGTTCTAAATATCGTTGGTTTTAAAATGATTCGGTCCTTAAGCGGTTAAGGGTATATCGAATCTGTATTTCAGAACTTTAAATTTAGATCTTGCATTCTGAGCTCATTTGTTACTCGTTAAGTTTGTTCTGAAGATCGAATTTATTACTGGAAGCTTATTGAACCTTTATTTGTGAAATTCAATTTAAAATCTTGAATGAATTGTATATTTATTTATTACTTGTTCAAACTGTTTTGCATATATGAATCGCGTTAGATAAATAATTGCTCACATATAATGATTATTTTTGATATGAAAGAGGAAATTTATATGGAAGATTTGTGTACAATACTGAACTACACCAGTTTAGCTTTAATTAATGAGATGAAACTAACTAAACCACCTCAAAAATACTCTATTTTTGGGTAAAGACATATTTTAGGGTAAAAGATTTCGGTTTAAGGAATTGAAACTAACCAAAAAATTTTGTTGTCGACATTTAATGTGTTGCTTTCTATGAGCACGATGAGGAATCTGCGATGTGGAATTTAAAGTACCTATTCATCAAAATTGATATTTGAATAATGGTTTGTATTCTAATTATTTTAAGTTTAGTTAAGCATTTCATGAAAATTAATTATATAAAATAAAAAATTATGCAGGTTTAGGGAAATTAAACTTCGTGATTTGGCAGTTTCAAATCAAAATTGTAACATACATGCGAGATATTATTTTGGAATAAAAATTATAGTTATTATAGTTTCGATGATGAAATTTTACTTATGATGCGTTTTATATATTTAGGTTTAAAATGCTTGACTAATTGTTATGTTTTGAGACAGAAGTGAAGTTCGGAATACATGAGTTTAAATCGTAATCATGTTTTGTGTCTTTATGGGTTGCTTCTTGAACATACATCTAAAAGTTGAGTTTGTAAATGTTTATGTAAGTTAAGTGAGGGAATATTCATTTCTTGATTGTATGAAAATAAAATAACGTCAAAATATAGGACCCTAACTTTATCGTGTAAGACAATAACTTTGAGGAAATATTTAACAGAAAACATTCAGTTTCTATTAATTTCTCGGTGATCATCAATAGTTTCTTCTCACACTCTATTCAGGCTCTATTGGCCTGGGAAAATAAATAAATAAAGTAGTTTGGTGTAACTTTTTCTTATCTTTAAGAGATAAGCTCCAGGGTTAACTAATGGTTAGTATTTATGATTTCAATTCATTGTTTGATTGAGAAAAAGTTTGGAAGAATATTCTAAATCTGTTTACAACAGAAATATAGCTATATAATTTGATCATTACTTTCAGTACGAACTTCAATTTATTAGTAGGAAAATTGCATGTTATGTGTTGAAAAATTTTCATTTACTATAAATTCAAGCCAAGACATTGCATACGATATTTGAAATAAAGTATTTTGCTATATGTGTTTTGTTTCAATAAACCTTTTTCCAAACAGAAAACTAAGCGCTCTACTAAATTAAATGTTTTGCTCAATTATAACGCATGTCGCAAAAGCTTTGAAATAATAAATTAGTAATTTCGCATTTTAATAAATAGGCATTCTAAGTTGTAGTATTGAAACGGTCAAAATCATTAATTTACTTAAATTCTATTGTGTTTATTTAAAAAACTCGATTTCATAAAATAATATACAGGGTGCTAACTTATACCCTTTTACCGACTTAACTTCATAAAGACTGCATATATTGTCAGAAAAGTGGTTCCAGGTATAGTATAAGTAGCTATGCGCTACGCGATGAAACCACTTACAGAGGCACCTGGCGAGAAACTGCGGTATTATCGTTCCTATCTCGAAAATGGTACGATGCATGGAAAAAAAGCAGATACAAAGTTGTCGAGCATCATCGATTTAGTACAAGAAGACAACTTGTAGATATCTAAAATCAGAAAATAGGTTTATTATTAATTAAATGTCATTTAAATTTTATTTCTAATTATATCCATAACTCAGCTTTAAAATAAAATAAAAATAGAATGAACGTGTTAAATAAAAATTGACAGATTTAAGCGACAAATTACTATTTACACATATCATTGTCAAATATCACTAAGAATCCAAAGACATCAGTCTTTATTATCATTGTCAAATTTTAATTCGTATCTTTAGAAGGACACAATTGCATAGTTATAAACATTGGTGAAAAAATATCATATACCGTAGCCACATTATTATGCTTTACATTTATTAAATTAACATGATTAACACATACGAGCTTGCTTTTCGTGTCTCTTTGATGTCTTGCCTGGCAACAATAACTACTTTAAACCTGTTTTTAAGGTTCATAATATTTATAAAATTTATATACGTATGTTTGTTGGCAATAATTTTTAAGCCCAATTCCCATTTAAACCCCAACCAATGAAACACCATTATTCAAAATAGATATATTAAACTTTTTTCATTTAGTTTAATTTAAATTAAAGGTTATTAGGTATCTTAAGGTAGGTGGATCTTCTTTCTAATCCTCTATTGACTTTGAATTTCTTCAGGGTACACAGGCTTATGGACCTGATATAGCTCTGCTGATCTTCGGGGATCATCATCAACAACAACAACAGGTATTTTCTGTATCAAATAACTAGAGGAAAGAATAATTTCTATAGGAAACAGAGAACCATTGGTTTTGTGCTGTGGAGAACAGTGAAATTTCTCAGACTTAAAAAATACAAATGGTTGACATATTATTTAAACAACGCAATTTTTTTATTTTGCTTTAAAAAAACGTGATGCAACAGAAAAATACCTAGTCATTTAAACTGTGAAATGTTGAGAAATATAGCAAATGGAATAAAACACAATCGAACGAAACGATTGGATATTCATTTACAGTAATCTTTTTAATACTACTACTAGTTTTAAAAATTTTAGGAGAATAAATACATCAAATATTTTTTTTATTTCTTAAAGTATTTCTGTACAAATGACAACATGCACACAGTGACATTTTTATTTCTTTCTACGGCAGAAAATTTATTTAGGAATTTTGATGAATTCTTAGTTTAATTCAAGATATTGTGCATAAAGATTGAATAAGAATATGTTTATTTTATTCGAAACAAAGAACCTGCTCAAAAAGAACCAACATACTTCTCAGGCATCAAATATATTATTTTTTTTCATTTTGTAGTGTATTTAAAAAATTAGGAATTCAAATTTTACGCGGTACATTTTTCTAATGCCCCTACAAACCAATACAGATCATACAAATTTAATTCTCATGGACAAATACTTCCTCAACTTTTCTTGTCTCCATAGAGGGTAATTATTTTACGCAAATAATGAAGTAATGGGATTAAAAATTTTGATATAGAAAATATATTATAGGAATATTTCATAGGAATAAAAAACTAACGCAACTCATAAAAATTGGATCGAATTGGTAGAAAGTGTTCAATAGTGCATTTGTCTCTACGTTTGGAAAATACAGCCTTAATGGGAAGTAGAATGTAATATCCATGCCAATAAAGATATCGCGAATATTTTTCGGGAGTATTTACTTGCAACCAGACAGAAATTTCTTTTATTCAAAAACATTTCATTTTCGAAAAAAATATGGTTTTCTACTTTAAGATATTGTTTTTCTTTCATATGTATGGTCAAGTATTTTTTTAAGATTTTTAGCTTTAAAAGTCTCACGAAACTTTTGAATTAATCGAAAATGCCATCAAAATACTTTAAAAAACACACGCACAAATAAAATATACACCAAAGCTGCGTTGAATGTATAAAAAAAAATGTTAATGGTTCATTTGAAACAAACAGCACATTTACCTAATAATTAGATATATATATATAAAAAAGCATGAACCAGAAGAAATTATTGTATTGGGCGCAATGCAAACTCTAATCTATTGATTAAGTGATCGTTAGACGACAAATCTGCAATTTATTTCACATTTTTATTAACTATTATTTCCTCATAAGTTCGGTTTAATTGTTAGTTTTAACCATTTTTACATTTATTAAGATGCACGTACTCATTCGCTTTGACATAATCAGGACAAAATTAATGCGTAACCTTTTTCTTATCATTTTAATCTTTTTCTTCTTTAATGTGCTTCTTTTCTAATGAATTTTAAACACTTAATGGTTTGCAAATTTTATATTTTCGTGCACGCGAAGTTCTCAAACAAGAAACTGAAATATGTGAACATTTTTTTTATATTTAAAATTCGGAAAAGAAAATTAAAATTTCGAAGCAATTTTGCTTAAATCTGTCATGGTAAATGATACAGTAATTTCTATAAACTACAATTATACATATTTCTGTGCATCATATCTTAGCGAAAAAATGCTAATTAATTTTCAGAACATTAAATTGAGCATTTAATAATGTTTTTAATAAAATGAAAATTTCTTTAAATACGTCAAGGAATGATAGTTAAGTGTGTATTTCGATTTTGCTATTAATGTGTTGTATTATTATTATTCTTATTTTATGGTTTTTGTGGATATTTTTTGCTACTTTATTCGACGCAGCATATTTCTGAATCATTTACTTTGATCATCTACGCAATAGCTTTTACAAATGTTTTAAGTTTTGTCAAGCTGTGAAGTTTTCCCTTATTAATGGTGGCAAATTTCCCACTTAAAGATTCATTTATTATTCATCGTAGGTTTTTAGAAACAAAAGATATATTCATTTGCAAGGATCATTTCTTAATGGGCAATATTTTTCTCTAAAAGAAGAAAAAATAATTTCCAACTAAACTTATATAGTTGAATATTTCCACGCTAGAAGCAGTAATCCCACCGGGGAGGGGCACCACGAGCACGTGAAAGAGAAGCCGCCGGATGAGTAAGCAGTTTCTCGCTTCCCTGGCAGGTACAATATTGACTTGGGCTTGCCATCTGACAGCGATAGTGCGTACCTCCTACAGGAGGAGTCGGGCCCTGGCAGGTTATGACTAATATGACTTCAGCCTCAGCTCTCGATCTATTGCATTTCTGAATAGCCATGGCATATTGCACAAAGAACATTTCGCTATCGCTAGTTGAAAGAATCAGTCAGAGCGTGGTCAAAGGTAAACAAACAACAAAGCATAGTTCCAAAGAGAGCCCTCCAAAGTTACAATGGGCTCTACTCGAGTACAGTATGCCTATATGCCTCCGGAACGGAGGGTTGTTTCGGTCCCCAACACTTGTTGCAGGATGTCGTTCTTTAATGGATGTGGTCTAATGGGGGAAAATTCCGCTCGACACAACATTGCAATTTGGGCTTTCGTGATAACAGGCCGAAAATTAGATCGCAGAGTTTTCACTTCTGCAAAAGATTGCCTAGTTAAGATATGAATATTTATGGTTTGCTTAATCTGATTGCTTTTATGCGGTAATTTATAGTCCGTCTTTTTGTGAAAGATACTTTCTCTGGTTTTGTAAGGATGAGTTTGCAGATTAAATAGGGAGCAATAAGTTGTGTTCTGTAGGCGATATTCTGGTTTGGATCAGAAATTTTAAAATTCATGCAATGAATAAAACAATTGTCATTTCAACGATCGCTTTGAAAATGCAATTTTATTAAACAATCCCTTTTTATGAGAGATTTTAGGTCAAGATATAAACTTTCAAATTCAACAAATTTGTGCATGTCGAGGGCACATATCAATCTTATTTTTCAGGAATTTTGAAAGAAGATTTTCTTTTTAATAATTTGATTATTTTATGTTTAACTATAAAAACATTTTTCTCTCTAATAACTTTATATAAATGTTGTTTTAAAATACCTATAATTTTTCATTTCATACTAATAATCCTTTGCTATTATTATATAAGTAAACTGCAATTTTTTTTAAATCTTGAGTAAAAACATAAAAAATGAAAGCTTTTCAAAATGGATTCCAATAAAATATAAAGGGGACATTTATGTAGTAATAATGGAAAAGGGAAGCAAACAGTAAAGATAAACAATAAACATTCACAAAAAGAGTTTATTAACACCTTTACTTTTTTGACCTGTGTACTTCAGGAAAATCGAGCATATCTGGCTAGAAATATATAAGTTCGGAGGCGCTGAAAACGTTTCTTGAATCTTTCTGATGATCTTTCTTAGGTTTGGATTGAAATATTTCAGTAATCTTAAACTAAACTCAGATATTTCTTAAATAATTTAAACTATTTAATGTGAAACAGAATTATGATGTTCTTTAAATTTCGCAAGAAAAAATTGAGCAATATATGTTAGAAAATATTAAAATATTTAGAAAATGTGGCATAATTTGGAATACAGTCTTAAGTAAGGGGAATTTTAAAAATATTTACATTAGACTTTTTACGTTTATTTCAGTTAATTCAGAGAAAATTAAAATATTAATTATCTTTATTTAGATATTAACATTTGTATATATGTGAAAGAATAATATATTCATTATACAATATTAAATGAGATTTTTAAAATACTGAAAAACGTTGTTATTAGATTTGAAATTGTTGCATTTTAGCCTAATTAAATAATTTGTAATATTAGTTTGTCAATTTTGTATTTGCGAAAACACATAAAGAATATAAAACTGTATGCCAACATCTTTCTGAGACATATGCTCATGAAATATAATTTCTGTGCATTGTACACATTTATGTTTGAAATATCATTACAATTATATATTTAACTTATTTATTTGAGCTGGAAAGTAAACATTTCATGGAATATTTTAAATTTTCGATTGTGTCATAAAATAAGATTTATTTATAATGCTTTTCTTAAGACCATTAGAAAATTTTTGTTCTGGCTTCACATATTCTTCGTATATTTTTAGGGGGATACAAATATCTTTAATTTGCTATTTTTATTTCCAACCCTTATCAGCCATTAGAAGAAAATTATTATCTGGTCTCTGTCTTCCTTTCTTTTATGTTATATTTATATAAAAATGTTCCATTTTCTCTTTCAATAGAGAATAAATCTTCAAATATTTTTTTCTTATGCCAAACATCTTCTCAACATAGAAACCCCCATTTTTAAACTTAAATTTAGTAAATCGAAATCGTTTTAGCATGTACAGCTATGAGTGAAAACGATTTCATTTTAACCTGCTGGGCAATTGTGACAACAATGAAATTTATTATCGCATTTGGACAATAAAAGCTTTTTCATTTATTGCTAAGAAAAATTAAAAATAAAGAAAAAGAATGAGAGTGGAGAGAAATAAAAAAGAGCAAAGAGAAAATGTAACATCTGGCCGAGAATATCTTTTGCTCAAGAAGTCGTCGATGGCCCTGAAACAGGAGCTAACAAATACAAAATATATATTGGCAACCCCTCAGCAACAATTGTTAGAAAACTGTCTGAAATGCTTGTTGATCTATAATTTTCATCCTTTTCGTCTGTCTTCAAACTGCCAGAGAATGGCAAAGAAATTCATTATAGTAAAGATGAGAAATGCGAATTTAAATTAAGAACCGTTGTTTCGATTGTGTCCGCGTTTTTTTTTTCCTTTCTTTTTAGCTGTTTTGCACGTTAAAGCAGAAATTGAATTCATCTTTATATAGGAACAGTTTTGAACTCGGAAACTACACGAGCATCTCATTTTTCAGGCAAAAGTTAAAACACGCTGAGTTTATGTTTCTGACAAATGACTTTTGATTATTGTGAAAACAAGCGATATGTGTACCAAAGAGACATACTTTGTTTCAAGCAGAATGACATTTTGTACTTTGTTTAAACGAGACTAAAACAACTTTTGTTTATTAATTAAAAGAAGAGAAAAATTAAAGATAAAAATTAAAATAAAAGAAAAAGTAAGACTAGTTGAAAATGAAAAATGATGGTAAGAATGTGTAGCAATGCACAGTAGCATGATGAGAAATATGGATTTAAATGGAAAAAAATAAAGTTCTAAATTTATCCTTTTTTGCTGTTACATGGTTTGAAACAGTCATTGAATTTATTTGATACATATAACAGCCAAGAAGTTAGAAATTATGCGAGGTTCTTGCTTCTCAACAAAGACTGAAAGCAATTTAGTACACGGGGTTTGAAAATTATTTTTCGTTTGTTGAAAAATCGAAAGTGACGTGTGTCAAAGAGATCTGCATTATATTTTTATTAAATTTTTATACATTAAAATTTCTTTTTTGTCAACAAAGACTGAAAGCAATTTAGTATAGGGTTTTGAAACATTGAGTTTGTATGTTTTAAAATCAAAGACGACGTGTATCAAAGACACACTATTTGTTTTATTAAATCTTATATATTTATACAAAACAATAAGTTTGAAATAACATTGTTTAGCTTTTCATAATGAAAGTATTTTATTCCTTAATATGGTATTAAGACATAAATAAATTTTTATTTTTTTGAAAGTTTTTATAAAGTTGATTGGATTGGTTTGATTTTAGTATCAAATAAAAAACGTATTAAAATTTCATACATTTAAGAAATTATTTAGTTGAATTTTTACTTGGACGTTTATAAAATATATTCATCATATAAAGTTTCTGAATTAATTGCTATAATATATAATTCTCACCATCCATCAAAATACATAAACAGCCCATAGTTTGATTTTTCACATAACCAAAATATAAATCTGAAGTTTGAAAAAAAATGTTGGCATCCAGATACCGTTCCTTTCTGTCATTAATACATGAGAATATTCTAAGTCATTATTACTTTTCCTTTGAGAGAAGGAAGTAGTACACAATTTCGAATTTTCTTCGATAGTTGTTTCGGAAGCCTAAGACGGCTTCCAATATTTCCAGACGGCATGGCAATATTTCTGAGCCCATATCAGTGAAATATTTAAATTCAACCTTCTGCGAAAAAAAGCCCCATCAAAAATATGTAATGTAAATATGTAATGTAAACATGTAATGAAGTGATACACACTTCAATACATGTGTCAGAAGTTCGCAAAACATGCATGCCATGAATACAGTTGTCATTATGCATGCCATTTGAATACATTTATCATCCAACTACATATCAGAACTACTATCTACACGCACATTAAATACTTTAATATATTTCACTTCAAAATCGTGCATTATATTTTTGTCGTTACTTATTTTCATATCAGTCTTTAGAAGCATCGTTTCAAAATTATTTGTTTCTCTGTTCATCCATGTGAAGCAACATCTAATTCATATCACAGATTTCGATATCTACAACAATCATTTCAAATTTTGTAGTTTAAAAAAAAACTTCAAATTATTTCTCGAAAATTCAGCTGAATATTATTCAAATACTTAATCCATAATAATTTTTCTCTCAAACATATCAGAGCAACCCTTTAATTTGGATACAAAACGTGCCCAAGGCTAATAAGCAAAGGTCATAAAATGTATGGGCTCGAAAGCTTCAATTAAGATTTAGAACAGAGAACACAATGTATTATAAGGAGCAGAACGACTACTGGCAGCAGGATAATGAAATTTATGCGTGAATAGCTGAATCACCTCTGGTCTGAAGGTTGAATGGTTGAGGAGCTGCGACTGGTGAAGCCGCCATTGTTTAACCAACTGTTGAATTTGCTTGAAGGTCTGCTGCTGTAAATTCTAGAGTAGATAAGTATTTACCCATCCTACAACTCCTAGCCAATTTTATCTTCCTTACGAACACTTGAT
>BGPR01001573.1:171582-203272 GCA_013235015.1 Araneus ventricosus
TGAATAGCTGAATCACCTCTGGTCTGAAGGTTGAATGGTTGAGGAGCTGCGACTGGTGAAGCCGCCATTGTTTAACCAACTGTTGAATTTGCTTGAAGGTCTGCTGCTGTAAATTCTAGAGTAGATAAGTATTTTTCAAGAGTTGCTAAGGAAGATAAAGTTGCCTAGGAGTTGCGGGATGGTGTAGGGGATGGCACTAGAGTTTGCCCGACGGGGGGGGCGATTTTCCCGACCCGGCCCCCCCCTCATGGTGTACAGGCTCTGTTTGTGTGCTTTATGTGTATCTGGGATCAATATACTAAAAATATCACTTTGGGCCACAATTTGGGAATAAAACTTTTGAGGAGATTAAGGAGATTCTATTAAATATAAATAACAAAGGAAATTACGTAGAAAAGGAATGAAATTTTTCCATATTGAATGGAATGTTCAAATTCACAGCAAAGAAAAATGCATTAAAATTCAGTGTTATTAGCATGCAATGTGCTTCAAAAATTCGTCACCATGAAATTAGATAAGATTCTTGGAAGATAAAAAAATATATTTTTTACACACTCCTGATCAAAAAATAAGCAACAAACATGAAACAACGCGGTACACATGCAAAACGGTGAATTAAAACACACAATTTATATATGAGGTAGAGGTTCCATCGCCGAATGCAAATAAGCAACCAAAATTAGCATAAAGCGCAATCCCGCGGTCACAGCGCAACGCCTTAAAAAGGGGCTTGCCGGACCTATGCTTCAGTTCGCAAGCAGCGATAGTTCCGCGGAATCCGAGATAGCCAAAGTGGAAAGCATGAGTAGAAGCAACCATTTGCACGATAGGATGAGTTGGAGGGCTGTTGGTATGTTGCAAGCAGGTGCAAGACAATCTGCTGTTGCAGAGAGCTGAATATGCATCGTAATATCATCCATAGGCTGTGCCGCCATTACCAAAGGGATCAAAACGCCAGTAGAAGACGTGGGTCTCGACGTCGGAGAATAACCACAACGGCAGACGATCGCTACCTGTTGCAATGTGCCAGACGCCGGAGGATACTAACAGCATGGCATCTGGCGTCGCATCTCTCCGCTGCGCAGGAAGGCCCATATCCCGCCAAACTGTGTCGAGCAGACTGCATGAAGGAGGACTGTTCGCACGACGACCTGTTGTTTGTATACATTTGTCCCCAGCGCACGTCATAGCCCGGTAGCAATAGGCCCGTGAACATCGCAGTTAGACACCAGAGCAGTGGGGCCACGTAGTCTTTACGTATGAGTCCCGATTCGACATCCAGAACGATTCCCGAAGGGCAATCACATGGGGAGATCCAAGGACACACTATCGGGAACCAAACATAGTCGAAAAAGACCATTACATAGGTGGAGGGTTACTTGTCTAGGCAGGGATGGCAACGAATGGCCGAACCGAACTCTAAGTGTTCTCTGGGGGTTCCGTCGCAGCTGTCCGATATCGCGATGAAATCCTACACCCCCTTGTGCGGCCATAATATATGTGTTTTTGTTTGTCTTTGCTTTATTGTTTGATATGTGGTATAGTAATGTTTGTTTTCTGGGACAAGAGCCATTTCTGGCTAAACTGCGCCATACAAATGGTAAAAGTGGTATAGTAATGCTACACCTACCTCGTTTACAATTTTCACGCATATCCATTAAATAGTTTTTGTTTCATTCCGAGTTTTGCTTTTGTTGCTTTTTTTTGGCAGGAGTCTATATATGGATGCATTTGAAAAATTTAATATAATATAAATAATACGATGTAATTTGAATGCATATTAATTGAGGAAAAGTTCTATAACTTATGCTGTTTCTTAATTGAAACTTCAAAATTTCTAAAATATTTTCTGATTTGCGTAGGAGAGCAAATTAATTTAATTTGAAAAAGGATTTCAATGAAAATTCAAAGCTTCAGAAGTGATGGTTCAAACATTCACAGCACAAAATCACTTTACAGGGAATATTGTAAAATATCATAGAAACACGTGAAGCCAAAGAAAACATTTATGGAGAATTTGTATTCGTTGAAATTTGAAAGAAATACAAACTTAATTTGCTTCTTATGTAATTCAATATCTTTTTCAACAGTCAGGATGAAAATTTTCAGTTCTCGGAAATTTGTCTATTTTATTTATATTTTAATGACTAATTTTTTAGCAACAAACATATTCATATTGTATAATGTTTTTAATAAATAATATACTACAAAATGCATTAAAATATTTTTTCAGGCATTTCACCACGGAAATATATATTTGAAAAAAGTGCAGAATTTATTGTGAGGTTTCATGATGCTGAATTTCAAAATTAAATTATTATAGTAATTCAATTTTTAAAAATCGAGGATTTTTTATAAATGAAAACATTTTTTGAATGTTATTTTTTATTATTTCTTTCTGCTCCTCCAGGTTGTTTAAAAGTAAGGATATATTCTAGAATGCTTTTAAATAATCCGGAAATTAAAGCATCAATTTCCAATGCGATCGTTAAAAAAACTAACTCAACTTCAAGGTAATTTTCTGTTTAATATTTCTTTAACTATGCAATACAACTGTTAAATTTTAAATTCGAGAGAGTTTTTAAAAGTTATCTGCATCTACATATTTCTTTAAATTTAAAGATCAGAGGCGAAGAAAACATGATCTTATGATTAGTCAAATAGAATTTTTTTAATTGCTCATTTAAAAAGCCGTGTTTTTCAAATGCTTATATTGAAGATGCGATTTGTTTTTCAGTAGAGAGAGTACCTTTCTAGTTTTTATATCAAAATAAGTATTTACAGTATACCATTCAATTAGTAAAGTATGTCAGGAAAGTTTTAAGAAAAAAGAGCAGATGAAAAAGCTAAGGATAATATCGATGTTACACTGAATCAATTTTCACAAGAAGGAAATTGTTAGATGCGAAGTTTAAACGCAAGGTAATTAATTTCTTCTTATTATTTTTGTTAGGTGGTTTTCCTGGAAGGGATAAAAGACAAAAATTGTATAAGAAAGAAAATTTAATGTACCAAAATGCAAATTATGCAATGTGCGTAAAGAGAAAGAAGACACATTGTTCAGGAATAAAAAAAAAAAAATGATGAAGGAGAGAAAGTATAACTATTGGTCACTTATATATTTATAGTCATAACATGAGACATCTAAAAACATACAGTATGTTAAAAGATTCAATAAATACTATGGTCATTATATGAGAAAACACTTTAATTGCAGATATTTACGGAAATTTTGAAATCGTATATTTGTATCAAAAACGACGGAACAGTTAATCCAAATTGAATTACTCGAAGTGGAGTTGAGTTGAGCTGATATGACGTAAACATAGTATACATATGAAGATGTTCATAGTTTCCGAATCTTTGAAAAATTTTTCAGGTTTCTTTTCAATGCTGCAACATAATTTTAGGAAATCCAATTGCTCTATTATTTTATCTTATTGCATCCACTGCGAATTTATGAATATATATAACAAAATGAATCAGTATTAAGGAACCAAGATATTTTCAACATGCATTTATAAAATAGTTACATCACAACTTTGTCTTGGCTGTTTTTATTACAATAAATCATGCATTTAACAAAATAAATATCTACCAGAATCTATATAGACAGATGCTATCTATCTAAATAGACAGATGCATAAGCCATTAAAAAGGCAAAGCCATTTTGAATATAAATAAGAAGAAAGAAAAAGCTAATGGTTCATTTTAAAGGCTTAATTAATTTTTTTCTTCTTTTGCATAAGAGTGAAAGCAATTTTTTTAATAAACTGAAACATTTATGTTCTGTTTGGCATGATATTTATGGTAAACTCTTAGTTAAATGATCATTAAAAGTCTAATTCACCAAATATAAACGCATCCGATTCTCATTTTTTCAGGTCTATATTTTACTCATCAGTTTGGCGCACTTGTTTTTTTATTTCTTTCTTATACCTTTATTAATTTAAACGCATCCATTTTAAAAATGGAATATTGGAAAAATAAGCGTAATCCTAATTTGTGAAAACGTTTTCTCTTTATATTTAAAAGCTTTTCAGCGTTGACTATTCGACACGTTTCTATTCTAATGAATTAGGAAGAATAATAGCTTCCATACTTTAACTTTTCGTTCATGGAAATTACTTAACCAGTACACATTTTAATGTTAAACGATTTGCGTTTATGCTGTAAACAAGCTTGAAGGATTTTTAATTAAAATGTCATAAAGAAAATGAAAAATGTTTGATCTGAATTTCTATATATTTTATTTAGGAATTTTTACAAATATTTGAGAAGCTTAAGCTATTTATCTTTTAATGTAATTAGTGTAATGAAATTTATAGAATGTTCCGTTTTAGAAAAAAGGTAACCGTCGCACTCGTCTTTGAATATTACCCTTTTTTTCCATTGTCAGTAATTATCAGTAATAGCCAGTACCATATTGTCAGCAATTCATCATTCAGGATGATTTTTTCAAACAAAAAATGAATTAAACTATAGTTAGAGAGACTTCGGCTTTGACATCACAACTTGCCCCCGTATCCCAAAACATGACATGATTTCTCACCGGTTTGAAATGGTCATGTAAGGAAGGGGAGCAATACGTTACTACAAAGCATCAAATACATGCCGACTTTCTTTGCCTACTGGTTCTTCTGTATCCATCTAGTTGCTTTTATGACACAATTTACACGTGATGTCAAACCTATGACACAGTTTTGCATTTTAAAACTAGTCGCATTAAATGGACAATAAAAATTGTAATAATAACAAACAGAAATAGCAATGATGTTATGACAATAATAAAAAAAATAAAAAATAGCAAAAATAAGTAACTGTTAGCATAGCAGAATAAAAAAATAAATTACTCAATAATATGAAAAAATTATTAAATCGTATACAAAAATTAATATAAAATAATAAATAAATAAAATTATAAATAAATGTAATAAAAATAAAAGAAAACTAAAGATGAATAAAATAAATAAAAAAATATACATATAAAATAAATAAAAAATATACATATAAAATAAATAAAAAATTAAAGCAAATATATATAGCAAATCACAGATATGTAATTAGGTAGATACGGGAGTACAAGAAAGCTGATAGGTGCATGGCTCCTTAGAGAAATTCAGGTTAAAAGTCAGGGGTTTCAATTTTCATAGTCTTTTCTCAAGCCACTGGAAATAGAAAGGCCTTTACCAGGTCATCCAAATATGGATCAAAATCATGTTCTTGAAATTAATTGCTAATCCGTAATCAATGTATCAATGATGAATATTATTAATCCGACTAGTCGTTGTAAATACACATATCAAATGAAACTCAGTAACTGTGGTAACACGAAATTGTAAGTCATGATGCCAAGAAAATTGTAATTTAGCAGATATTTTCTAAGAAATGACTTTTGGAAGTTTATAGTGGAATTTATTTCATTTTCACTACCAAGATGAAAAATCGCTTCGAAAACTACGTATTCAGATGGTTACGGTTAACATTTTCATCATGGTAAGTATTGTTTATTTCCCATTTTAGTTATATTTACGTCCAGTTTTGAACCAACATTAGATATATTTTGGGGCTGAACCCGTAATTTTGAACCGCCGGTCAGATGACGAGGATACACTTGAGTTGTCATACTTTCTACAATATTTCGCACCACAGCACACCAGATTTATGGCGTTTTACCTCCCGTAGGGAGATTTAGCATGCACCAGGTCCACATACGCGGTGGATCTTCAGTAGAACCGGATTTTGAATTTGGAACCGAAATCTGAAGCCGAGAAATTACCACTGGACTGCGATAATATGATATAAATTCGAAGCTTATAATATGGTAAATGCGGAGTTTGGACAGGGAGATACTGCCTTCATCCTGAAAATATCACTGATGTGATCAGACTCAGAGATTTTGAAGCTTATAATATGGTAAATGTGGAGTTTGGACAGGGAGATACTGCCTTCATCCTGAAAATATCACTAATGTGATCAGACTTAGAGATTCGAAGCTTATAATATGGTAAATGTGGAGTTTGGACAGGTAGATACTGCCTTCATCCTGAAAGTATCTCTTTTACCATCAGACTTCCACTTTAATCCAGGAGGCTGCAGTTACCAACAAAGATTTAATATGACTGTATACAAAACGAATGAGAAGAATTTACCCCTTTACTGACAGGTAACTTTTTAGAACACTCAGATCAGATTGGTGCACTTTATGCTCCATCTCGTTTTTCCAACTCTACGTTCATTTCACTATGCAAATTTTTATTTTTTATGGTATAATAAGATTAGAGATTGAATAGATGATGACACAAATATTTGTGTTCGAGTTTTTGTCACTATATTCTTCGTGAACTGGAGTGTCCTCCACGTCAGTCTCAAATCAGTTTCTTGGTCACTGTACTCAGTCACTTCCTCCTCTAAATGTAATGCCTCAAATTCGTCCTCATCTGGTATTTACTTCCTTCTTCCAAAACAGCCGAATATTGCTCTGCAGGGACAGTTTCCCGTCGTTTCTTGATATCCAGGTTGGGTTATAGAGATCGTTTCGTGCACTTTCAAGCGCGTTCAGACCGAACTGACTGATTCCTTGTCCTTGGAAAGTATCGGAGCAAGTACCCAGGTAACATGAACATGTGCAGCGGGTGTGATTTTTTCTTGATATTATCTTGTCACGACAAATTTGTAGCCAAACTCCTGCAAAGTAACATAGCATAGTCGATCACCCCCTCCCCTTGCAAAGCAAGTTTGCCATGAAACTGACACGGCACATTTACGACTCATGACACAATGGCGAAGGTAAAACTCTATTATTCTTCTTCTGGCTGTGGTCTGAACTAGTATTAAGGTCTGCATACGCGCCTTTGATCGCGGGTTAGATTCGCTCTCTCTTCTACATTTTCTTGGATCGTAAAAGTAAGTTCCATTAAAAATAACTCGTTACGCTCCTCGTTTGCGGTCAGAAGAAAGGGGAGGAGGAAAAAAGGGGTTAGGCATCCCCACCGTCCTAATTCGCGAAAGCAAAAGAGGGAGAAAAAAGGGGGTTCCCTCTGTAGGAACGGCTTTGAAAAAAGGGGGGATACCCCTCTTTACCCAATGGCCCTAAATATATAGTAAATCCGACACGGCAAGCTATTTTTTTCTACTGGTTTGCAATGAACTTGGCACGACAAGTTCACTGCAAGTTTGTCGCATGGCGACTTCGAAGTTTGCGTTAACTTCCTACAGTATTGTTATGAACTTACTGCCTTGCCGTGCTGAAATTGATGCGAGTTTGCAGACTTGCATAGCATGACTGCTGCAACTTTGTTGAAAACTAAAATTGCTATATGGGAAGGAGGAATGTGAATACGGGGTTAGAGGGGTGTCGAGCTCTTAACATTCGATAGTTTTTAATCAGCTTACGATAAATACACATTTGCGCACTTTATACGCCGTACCTGTCCTCACAAGGTTAAAATTGGTTGTTGGATGGAATTCATTTCATTTTCAGCATATTGAATGCCAAGCAGTCATTCCCTCTAACAGCATGGTCATTCTTCAATCTGAAAAAAGAGCTACAAATATGGTTGAATAGGAAATTCTTTAAAATTAAATTATTTCGTTAAAATTACTAACATTCATAAATTACTTGTACGCGCATAATTATCACTGTATAGTATTTCATTAAAACGTTAGGAAAAATAATATTTGTCTCCCAAGACAAATAATTATTTTAAACTCAGAAAAATAGCGTCTGTCTTTCATATTGTGTTAAATCGAACCATTTCCATAATGAGAAGCTTATTTACTATCTAATTTTCAACAATTTAAACAGATAAATGTTTTATTTCATAACAAATATTGATCATGTGCCAAAGAAAATGTTCGGTGAGAAAGATTTGGCATTCTGAATTTCACTAAGAAGATCTAAGAAGATATTCTCATAAGACTTTGAAGATATTCTCATATTTGCACTAAGAATATCTCTTACAAAATTTTTTTATTGTTTAAATATTTATTATTAGGTAAAACAATAGAAATGGGCAAAGCATTTTTTAAATTTAAATAGCTTTTGACGCACGTTGTTTAAAAAAGGTTAAGACAGTAGTTTATGAGTTTCGAAATGTTACAAGATTTAATAAAATGCCCATTTCACATCAACATTATATTTAAAAGAACACTTAAAAAATCAGATATTATTGTACTGAATCACATTGTGTTTCTTAAAAAAATATGGTCTGCAAGCATCAATATGAATATTATATAAAAATTAATTTTTTGATTAACATATAATAAGTAATAATACTGCCAACAATTAATTATAATGATATAAGTATTAAAATTTTCATAAGAATTAAAACTTAATAATTTTATTCAAATGCTTTTTATTTAATAACCCCCTCTCTTTAATGTTAAACATTATTTTATACATTTAACACATATTTTTCAAAACCGCTCTGAAAGTGTGATTAAAAGTTCTGATATTTATGAAAAGTTTAACATAAATTTCAGACATTGGTTTTCAATTTTTTTCATTCAGCCTTTAGACGCTTCAAGAGCTAAAGCTGTACATCAATTTTAACTTTTTATTTCCTTTTTCTCTCTCTTTATATTTTATCTCCTCATTAAAAACTGTGTCTACACGACACCAGTAAATTTTATTCCTTATTCACTCCTTCTTCCGCTTAGTAGGCATGTATTTAAGTCCATAAAATCTCTGCATCCTATCTGAGAAAATGGCACATATTTCATTCTTAAAATGCAATTTGCAGATTTCGAGCCAATGAACTCAAGTAATAAGTTTCATTTTTGGAATAAAAAATGATTGAACTAGTGGGGTTTCTTTTAATTTTTTTTGAGTCTGCTATCGTTACTGGCTGGGCGACAGAATTTTCATTCTTGAAATATGTATGTTCGTTTTCACCAAACCTTGTGATAAGGTACGTGTCGATAAAGAGTTTCATTTCGCTGCTTGACAAGAAAATTGCCTTGGTTCTGTGCAGATATCTAATTATTCAGACGCTGTCTTTATAAACGTCGTTCATACGGAGTGGAAACTTTCCTTACTTTAATATTTCTGTTTTTACTAGTTGACAGTTACTCAAAGCTTGTGGAATATTCCGCTCGTATTGAATGTTTGCCCAAAATAACAGCAATTACTTTTTAAATTCTGAGCCATCAAATTTATGCTTGCTTAAATCTCTTTCGTTATTTTAATTCTAATATTTCTGCCGATTTGCTGATGTTAAATAAATGTTGCGACAAAACGGTTGGTTTGCTGTGTTAAAGTAAAATGAAGTTTGGCATCTTGAGAAGAATGTTTTCCTTTTTCTTATGTTTAGCCTTGGTTTTTTCAAAAACTACAACTTTACAACACTAAGCAGACACAAATTTCATCTTAACAGTTAATTAATATGGCATGATGCAGTATACATTATTTAAAATATTTAAAAATTTTTTTTAGCCCCTATAAATATATTCTGCTTCATAAAGCTTTATATTTCAATTGAATAATGTTTAACATCATGGAACTCTTGAATCTACATTAGATTTATAAACGCTTATTACTTTTTGCCGTTCTCATAGCTTTTGATGGATCTACAAACAATTTTCATATTCCTGTTTTCAATTAAAATAGCATTAGGAAAAAACTTGAAAATTTATGTTTGAAGTATTTGAGTATCAAAACTATTCATCCTAAAACGCAGATCATATTTCGAAATAGAAATTTCATGAAAAATCTATATGATTGCACATTAAAAATTCATATTGTAGTATAAATGTTTGCAGGTATCAGCTGTCGTTTTCGGAGGCCGTTGACATTTTCTTTTGGAATGCTCATGTCTGGAAAAGGAGCTGACTTTTTCTATTTTTATTTCTTATGTGAGGAATCATTCTTGCTCCATCCCGTAAATTTATTATTAGGTATGTGGATTGATGTCTAATGTGCAATTATCTGTTTTAACCACATTGACAGTTTTGTAAATGATTGAAGGATGGTCTTCTTATTATGTGAGGGCATACATAATAGCTACAACTATTAGCAATGCTCTATACAATCTATTGATTATTTATTTTAATCTTTATACAAATAAGAAAATATCGGACTTAGGAAATATAATTTGTGTATAATCTAATTGAATTTGTTAAATGAAAAACGATAATTTAACTTTTAGATATGAATTATTTTGAATTTATGTGTAATACAGCGAGTGGTGTTCCAGATAAAACATACGGCAGTTATGAATGCTAAGAAATACTTTATATAGCATAATACGAGGGCAAGGCAAAATGAATGAGACTATATTTGTCACTCACAAAATACATAAGGTAATATTTGTCTGAGTTCTCCAAAAAATTATTTATTATTTAAGACAATTCTTTAAAATGATCATAAAGAAAATATTTTCTACGTGTAAAATACAATTCTGTATATTTGATCCATAATACACGCCTCCCTGTTTTTAAGCATGTTTTCCTAAATATATATTAACACTAATAAATATAATTCTAACATTAATGATTGTGTTAATTTCTTCAACAAACATATGTCTATTAATCAGACTTTTTGTAAATATAAACAATTTTTATTCTGTAACAGAAAGGTATATTTTCGTTGTAAGAAAATATTAATTTCCTTTCGTAATGGAAATATTATTAATAAAAACATACTCAAAACGTCATATATTCTACTCAATTTTCTAACCAGTAATTCTTTATTCATAATGAAATTTTTTCAATACCAGATCAAAATGGAAAACTACCGATGGGAATAAAATTATCTATCAGAGTATACAATAACAGGCAACGGAAAAACGCCTTCCTATATTTTGTCATATTTTATGCACGAGGGTCCACAAACAAATAAAGGATGGCGCAATAGCAAAAGCAATACGTTGCTATTGTAAATACACCAAAATTGTCTTCTTCACAACCGAATTATCTGGCTAATTTAAAGTTATACTGACCCATTCATTAAAAAAATGCAAGTAATACGCTTTCAATGTCCATTACTGCATTTAGTTAACTTTCAGATGGAATACAGGAAGACAATATTTACATTTGTTGAAAGCAAACGCATACGGATATAAAATCGAAAATTTACATCTTTTGGTTTCAATATTAAAAGAAAAGAAAACAACAAAAAACACACATTGAAGTTTCGATTCGAAATATCATTTTTAAATAAATTAAAAATGTATGATAATGAGCGTGATTGATAACTCTCATCTTTATTGCTTAAAATAGCAAACATAAATTGCTGCTAATGAACTGCATTCTACTGAAAACCCAGTGATAATTATTAGACAATTAATTACATGCTTCACAGTCAAGAATATAAATATCATGCCTGAGCTACTGTGATGTCGCTTAGTTTAGTCAAGACTTTGTTGAATAGATAAATATGTTTATCGCATTGTTGTAGGAATCGTTGCAAATGCTGCGAGAAGCA
Organism: Araneus ventricosus; assembly: GCA_013235015.1. Classification (NCBI taxonomy): domain Eukaryota; kingdom Metazoa; phylum Arthropoda; class Arachnida; order Araneae; family Araneidae; genus Araneus; species Araneus ventricosus. The sequence goes on from BGPR01001573.1 coordinate 183,008, forward strand.
GGTCTTATTTGTCTTGCATAATGGGATTCACTTTTATACGCAAAATTCATCTCTTAATGCTCATTGGATCATCAATAAAAGAACTTAAATCTAATTACCGCTGGCCTTATCTCATTAAGCATGGATGATGGTTGAAAATAATTTGCATTTGTTTACTTGAACATTTGCTTTAGCAATTCTTATAACCTTTCGAAACTTTGGTCGAGGATTTTCTTCCCACGTCTGAAGCGTCTTCCAGAGAATAATGGATCATTTGAGTAAAGGTGATTTAATCGCAGAGAAAGTGTTCTTTATTTATCTCGTTAACATTTTCCAACAATGGAATTTATTACATTCATTTATTTCTACAGATATTAACTATTAAGTCAAAGACTGTTTTCCTCAGTTTGCAGTAAACAAATCAACACATTTTTATATTATTTAGGAGCTTACTCATTTAGGTGAGTAATTTCATTAATGCGCGTAACATATTTAAAAAATAATTTCACTTTTATGAAGTTAATATTTTTAAGAATGAGAAATTCGAAAGTGTTTCCAAAATTTTAAAGAAAACTCTGCATAGCATAAAGCATTAATTTGTTACAAAAATTTTCTAATAATACTAATCTACAGAATTTGCTTTATATTTCTTCAAATTTAAAAGAAGATTTATTATAAAATATCATCATTACATTAACATGATTATGAACGGCATTTGTAAATACATAAGAAATTTATAATAATCAATATAAATAATAGAAATATTAGGCAATTTAAAAAAAGAAGACTATACTTTACTATTTTTGCTTCACTTGTTCACCAGTCTTGCTTATTTTTCCATTCTTTTTACTGTATGCTTCATTTAGTCAAAATTTTTTCCTCTAGCTATAAAGCATTTAGTAGTAACTGAGTACGTATCAGCAGTGTGTTTATCAAGCGTTTCAGTCAAAAAAGATGGTTGTATGTATGAGCATTATGATTCAGACTTTAAATTCAAAATAGTGAGAGGTTGGAATTCGAGAAAAAAACCATCGTTGACAAAAACAAAATGTTTCGCTAAAATTCGTTATAGAATTTTTTATTTTATATTTGCTATGTAGTTGCTTTAAGCGTAACATGATTGAAATTAATTAGTGGTTTGAGTTTTCCCCAAAATCTAATGTTTATGTATAGCTAACTACTTAATACTTCAAAACACCTTCGACTAATACAAAAAAATAATGTATAATAAACTTCGCTACTCTTTACTTTGGCAATATTAATCGCTTACACTTTTTATAAATTCTAAGGCAAATATATATTTAAAATTTTGTCATTTGGATTACCTTTTCTTAGTAATAACATATGAAGACATAGAAACTTATGACTTCGTTTTAAAACAATATATCGTAAATTTTGACTAAAAGCATACATATTTTGTTCAGATGCAGGCTATTTCAAATAGTGAAACCATAATAATCAATCTCTAGTTTTAGGTCAGAAGCCCAATAAATAAAGTTTGCAGATGCCCCAAAATTTTCCTAGTTGTAAGAATAAATATACCTACATCACATCATCCTACAACCGATATTTCGTTGAATGTGATTTATGTTTCCACATGAGGTTAAAAAGAAGCCTTACGCTTTTCAGAACCTAGATGCTGAGTTCTGAGTTGCAGTGCATTCTTTTTCTAAAAGCTTTTTTCTGAAGATTAATTTGAGAAAAGCATGCTTACCAAATCATAGAATGACTTTTTATGTAAAACTCTTAGGCCGGTACTTTAAGAAGAAATAGAAATGTCATTATACAGTCAGAAACAGCAAAAAGATATTGAAAAATTACTTCTATCAAAAACTTGTAAAGCTAAATTCCTGTGCTTTTTTTTAAAAAAAGAGTCCTCTTAATTGTATTTATTTGATTTATCTCAAGACTCGATACACCATTAGCTAATAAGTTGAATTACACCTGTATAAGGTTGCTGGCCTTGCTTGGAAATGCGAGAGTTGCTGATAGTTGCTTTTGAAAAGCATATACAATTAATCGTGATTGTAATAGAAATAATTCAAATTTGTGTTTTAGAAGTAGCATAATAAATAATAATTATATTTTTTTATCAAATAATACTCTGAAAACTCATATAGAAAGTTCTCTAGAAAAAAGAGAGAGAAGCAGAACGTGGCACATGTTATTTCATACTTACGATTAAAATTAACAGCCCAAGAAGAGAAAAAATTACATCGAGACCTCTAGTGAACGTCTTATGGACCTTGTTTTTCTTTCCCTTTTTCTTTGTAGAAGTAATTCCCGGCACTTCTTTAATGCTACCCGGTATTATAAACCGTGACATGAAAAGAAAAAAAAATAATTCTGAATCAGACGTAAGAGTGAAAGTAAATGGTTAATGTTTGACAGTAAGACTCTGAGGCATTGTCTAGAGATCGGACCTTATCGGTTCATTAGAGAAGGCGATATTAAGGCACTAAACACGGAATAGAGCACAATTATCTCATAGTCAGATACATCGTTATCAAATGATGATCATTACAACTGTATAAGATTGCTAGTCGCTGAATAGCCTTGCAAAGAAATACGAGGGTTGTTGAAAGTTGTTTCTGAACATCGAATGCAAATAATCACGATTCTAACAACATTAATTGAAATTTTTCTTTAAAAAGTATCAAAATACATAGTAATTATATTTCTTATGATATTAGACTCCGGAAACTTATATAAAAAGTCCTCTATAAAGGAGATAAAAGCAAAACGTGTCATATGCTATCTCATACTTGCATTTGAGTAACAGTCTAAGAAGAGAAAAAAAAGCATCGGACCTATAGTGAACATCTTATAGACCTTGCTTTTCCTTTTCCATTTTTCAATGCCGAAGTAATTTCCGGCACTTCTTTAATGCGACCCCGTAGTATAAACCGCGCCATGAAAAGAAAGAAAAATGTTCAGAATCAGACGTAAGACTGGAAGTAAATAGTTTATGTTTGACAGTAAGACCCTGAAGCATTGTCCAGAGATCGGACCTTATCGGTTCATTAGAGCCAGCGATATTAACGAACTAAACGCTGAATAGAGCACAAACCGTGTCCCAGCCCTGAGGCTAAAAAAAATTTCGTCTGTTAGCTTGACCGCAGGAATGAATGGATGTAAGAATTTTTCTTTTTCCTTCTCTACCGCCGTGGCTTTCTATTTAGCCACTTTGTATTTTCTTTTCTCTTGTCTTGTGAAAATTCTGACTGTCAGTTTGCGCTGCGTTAATATGTCGGAGGGGACAATCTGGAAAACCAATAAATGTGATACCGTTTCGCCTCAGCGAGACTTTTTTTCTCCAGCCTGAGGGTATTATGCATCTTGCATTAATACTTATGGAAGATATAGAACGGGAAAATCAGTATGTTTTGCTTGGTTTAAACAAATGACCATAAATTATAAAACTTAAGAAAAATTCGTTAACTATCAAATTGTGGGAATAATGGCTTTATTTTCTAGCTTCTTTCTGACAATAACAATCTGTACGGAAAATATATTTTCATTGGGGTTTTTTTGCGGAAAAATTAATTTTTCATTTGAAAAAATGAAAGCATAAAATGATTTTATAACCGAATTTATCTTCAAAACAAATAATCAACACAGTATTTCACAGTATTTTTTTAAGATTCATGATCGTGGTGGAAACAGCTTCAATCACTGGTAAAATTCAAATTCAATTGACATCATACTTGGTATTGAATAAGTTTATTAAAGTTTTTATTTTTCATAAGAGCAATAATTTAATTATTCAATTGAGAAGAAAAAATTGAAAACAGAAAATATACTTCTAAATGAATTGAGAATTCTGATATTTTTCGATTCATGACTTCAATTTTAGATGTATAAGCGAAAAAACTGAAATTTCTTATATAAAAAGTAATTGACAAAATATTTTCTGTTATGTCGATTCGAAGCATTTAATTGTATTATATTTTTTAAATGTGTTATCATTATATAAAGATGAATACAACATAATTTATTGCCCATTTATAAGCTCACAGTGCACAAAACTAATGTATATAAATTTTCGTAAGTACATCTTCAATTTCTCTATAGGTGTCTCCGAAAACAGTTACTAAGAAGGATTTTAAATGAATAATTAAAGTGCGTCTTTAAACTTTTATTTTGAGCGAATCGTGAAACTGGTCACTGAAGCCTCCAGTAAAAGAAATGGGCCGCAGAATAGGGATGGATTTATCAGAGCTACAATAGAATCCAGAAAACAAATGCCACAATTTGAGCCCAAAAAAGATTACAAAATTAGTGCTTTTGTAATTTTGAATGTTTCAAAGGTTGAATGAAGTTTATATTCGTATTATAATGATATAAGTAAAGCGTGTATTTATTTAAAAATTCGCCTTAAATTTCGAAAATTCACTGTCATTGAAGCGGTAGAAGATATTAACCTATAATTCTACAATTTTGTAAAGGCGTTGTTGTTAATAAATAGTATCTGTTAAGCACTACCACATACCGAGCAACAAAGTCTGTGATTTTTTATTAATTTTTGAAATTTGACCCTTTTTAGTCCAATTTTCCAAAATTTCTGCCCATTGAGGCAACAGAAGATATCAATTCAGAGTTATAAGACTTCGCACACTTTTTAATGATGGGAATTCGCAACTTTTCAGCACTACCGCAAAAAGATCTTAGATACTTTGACTTTTTCGGCCCGCCCAAATAAAGATACCTGATCAACCAGTGAAAATCAGAATGCACGATGTAAAGCCACGTTTTAATCCTAAAGAAGATGACATAAGCTTATTTCTGGTGTTATTTGAGCGTCAAGGTAAAATTATGAATATACCTGCAGAAAATCATGTGGCTCAAATTATTTCATTGCTACCTCCTGATATTGTTCAACTTATTGCTAGAGAACCAGAAGAGGATGCGAAGAAGTATGAGTATGTAAAAGCGTTACTGCTACAAAGATTTAAATTGAGTGCTGAAAGATTCTGACAACTATTTAATAAACACTAAAAAGCTTCTAAGTACTTGGTATGATTTTTATTAAAAATTAAAGAACTACTTAGAGGGGTGGTTGAATGGGTTAAACATAAAAACCTTTGAACAGATAAGACACCTCATGTTCGTAGATCAAATTAAGAAAAAAACTTCTACGGATTTTAAAGAGCATTTTATGGTTCAAGATAAACCATTCCTTAATTTAGAGAAGATAAAAGCTATTATGACACGATCTCAAGCAAAAAGATTTAGTGAAGAAGATCGAAACAAAGAAGCCGAAATGGAGCAACCAGAAGATATAACGCATATTGAAATTGATGAAGAGATTTTGTGACAATCTGATGAAGAATATAAGGAAATTAAGAAATTAATTGAAGTTAATTCTAAGGAATGTATTGAATCACAACATCAAAGCAGAGATTTAGCTCCATTGCTTAACGACGCCAAAAATGAGAATTCTAGCAAACGAAATGATTTCAAAATAAAAGAAACGGAATGTTGGTGAAGAAGAAAATCGACAAAAATGAAAACGAAAGAGGACTAATTGTTGTACCAGAAAAATATAGAGATCAAATAAAGTCATCATGTCATGATAGTACTTCCGGACAATTAGGCATTGTTAAAACTAAAGATAGATTAGCAAGATACTTTTATTGACCTAATTGTTATAAAGTAATCGAAGTGTATGTTAAAACGTGTGATCCATGTCAAAGAGTCGGAAAATCTAACGATAAAACAAAAGTTCCTTTAATTTAGTACCCATCATTTCAGAAGTATTTTCAAAAATAAAATTTGACGCAGGCGGTCCTCTATCGACAACTCCCAATGGAAATACATAGTTGATAACAGCTATTTGTTTAGCTTCAAAACATCCTGATGCTGTACCTGTTCCTAATATTGGATCAACGTCAATAGTTGAAGCCATGATACAAATATTCAGTAGAATGGGTTTCTCAAAAGAAATACGAACTGATCAAGGTACTTCATTTATGAGCAATCTAGCCGTTGAATTTGCAGCAAAATTTGGAATAAAAGTAACTAGAAGTTTAATACACCATCCTCGAAGCAATCCTGTTGAAAGATTTCACCGAATTATTAAAAGAATTTTAAGTCTTATACATTAAAGCAGCCTCTGAATGGGAAAAGCAAGTTCCCGCAGCTCTATTTGCTTTAAGAACTATTAGGCACGAAAGTACTGGATTTGCTCCTTCAGAATTAGTTTATGGTCGCAATCTTAGAACACCTGTAATATCATTATATGAACAATGGATTCATCCTGAAGATGAAGGAAATAATGTTGTTGAATACGTTTTTCAATTGATAAATAGGCTTAAAAGGTGTAAAGAGCTGGCTTTGGATAAAATGCTGGAAATGCAATCCAAAAGAAAAGTGTGGTACGATCGCAAATCTAACAAAAGAGAATTCTCTGAAGGAGATTTAGTATTGGTTGTGTCGACGGGTAAATCCAACAAATTAGCAGTTGAATGGTAAGGTCCTGGGAAGATCGAGAAGAAATTATCCGACACTAATTATCTTGTGAGTTTCGAAGAAAAAAAGACCAAAATCAAGTTTACCATGTTAACATATTCAAACCTTATCATATCTAGCAGAATTGGTTAACTTAATGATTACCGAAGATAAATTAGATGTTGAAGATATGGATGAGAATTTTCCAGCAATTGACTCTGAACCAACCTTGTACAAGTTTGAAGAAATTAAACAAAGCAGTTCCTTAAATGATAAACTAAATGAACAACAAATTCAAGAACTGTATGACCTGCTGCTGAAATTTTCAAAAATATTCTCTAACAAACCTGGCAAAACGCATTTAGTAATACATGATATTCAACTGATATAAAATACACTGATCCAATGTAAACCCTACAGAATTTCACCTAGACAAACTGAAATACTAAGAACAGAAATTGATAAAATGCTGAAACATCAAATAATTGTATTAGGAGATTCGGATTACACCTCTCCTATGATTTTAGTTGAAATAGCCGGAAACGATCCTAGACCTTGCATAGATTATAGAAAGTTGAATAAGATAACGAAAACACAATTATTCCCATTACCAAATATAGAGCAACGAGTGGAGACTGTGGCATACGCAAAATACGTATCTGTTTTAGATTTAACAAAAAGATACTGGCAAATACCGTTAACACCTACCGCTTAAAGAATAGCCACTTTTTTTTAACAAGTTTTGGAACATTTAGACAGGTACGTATGCCTTTTGGCCTTAAAAATGCACCATTTACATTTAGTAAAATGATGGCTGACATTCTTCATGGATGTGACCACTTTGCTGTACCTTACTTTGATGATGTTGCAATATACTCGAATTCGTGGGAAGAACATCTTAGTCATCTGAATGCTGTCAAGTCAAAAATAAAGGATGCTGGTTTAACAATTAAACCAATAAAGTGCAAATTTGCTCACGATAGAGTCAATTACTTAGGATATATTAAGATACCTTGGTAATAACTTTAGAAACTTTAACAAATAAGGCAAAACAAAATTGTATAATTCGTATACACATTTAATATCAGCATATGAGATTTCATAATTCAATGTCATTGAAATGAAATATACGTTGTTAGTAAATCTTTATCATCGCTTTAAAGGACAAATAACTGAGATGTCAAGAATTTCGAAATAACTTTTCTTTTTCACATCATCCTTTACATATTCAGTTATCGTGAATATTTTATATTCAATTTTCGTTCCTACGGATTTTTGTTTGATATAATTTCTGTATTTACTCCTAATTGTCTAAAATATTTTTGTGTGTCTAATTGCTTCATCTTTAAAACATACCACTAAAAACACTTTCCTGATGTCAGTCTTAATTCATTCCTGTTATTGTAACAGCACCATATTAGTGGATGATTTATTCCATTTCTTGATGATAAGTCTTTCATTAAATAATAAGGCATATTATTAAAGCTTTGGCTCCAGGATGAAAACAAGAACAGAATTTCATTTTTTTATGAACATGCACAAATTTAATCTTTTTGTTAACTTAAAACCAAAGACATTATTGTATAAATACTATATTTTATGCTGGTTGTTGCCTATATGTGTTAAAAATAAGTTTGCACTAAATGAATTTTGGATTATATCGTGTTAATAAAGAATTTCATGCTGAAACTTAACTACTTAATAATTTATTATTAAAAATTAGAAATTTTCAAATTTGTTTCCACATGAATTATTTATCCAAAAATAATAAATAAATAAATACAATAGAGTGTAAAGTTTAAAAGGCAGTCAGTTTCTTGCTTATAGCAAGAAAATTTTCTCTTTGATTTTGGAACATGAAATATGTTTAACACTTTCAAGTTCACTATATGTTTCGTTTTAAAAATAACTAAATTTATATCAAAAATGAGTATTAGATATGTAGCAAGCTTATCATAAATATGTTAACGAAAGAAATTAAGCATTTTTTAAAATTTTTCAAGCAGTTTTTGGTTTTAATGTGAAACCCAATGAACGGTAACCGGCTATTCTTCCTGTGAATAAGTTATCATCTAAATGAGATATAAATTGTGATTTTATTTTACAAGTATATGTGAGTATTCAGGATATTCAGCCTTCATAAAATTAAATATTACTTTCGAAGATTCAATTTTTAAAAAATATCAATTTGTGCAAGAAACCTCTTCATTGTGTTTCTCTTACAGATCAAAAGCAATTTAGCTTTTGCAATGCCGATTTCTTTGTGAATACTAACGGTATTGAACTGGAATTTTTATATAAGCTGGCCTATATATCTGCCTCTTAAGTTAAGGAAGAAAAATTACGCTACGTTTCGCACATGCGCAGTAAAAAAATGCTCAATGTGTGGTTTCACTACAAAACCTATAAGCGCAAAAGGGCTAAAGAAATCTTCTTTCAATATAAATATTTCTCCACACTTCTAATTTGGATATTTATTTATTGAGAGATGTGCAGATTTATCGCTGTTGTACTAAATGAACCGTAATATATTTCACCCATTCAACATTTTCTTCTAAGAGGCAACAGCTGGTCACCATTCATATGAACTCTCGTCAAGATTTCAACTGATTAACACTGGAATGAAGAGAACAACCAAGCTACTATGAAAAAATTACTAATTTAAGCTTCACACTTTTTATAATGATTGTGAAAATTTTCTAAACATTTCATCAAGTTAAGTATCAATGATTAAGTACAAAAATTTTTCCTTCATTTTTAATTTTTGCAAAAAAATCCCGCTACTGTCTTTTCATATTGTCATTTTTTAGATGTAATTCAAAATATATCTCTGAAATATTTTTCTTAGAATTGCTAATTCTTTATTTTTAAATCACAAGGTTGTTACTTTATTAATTAGTGACTGTCAAAAAAGCAAGAAAATTTAGAAGAAAATAAAACTAAATTTTTAAACAAAATAAATTATTGTAAATTATTTATGTAATTAAAATATTTATATAGTTTCCTGTATCCCATAACATTTTGAAAGAGACCGAACAATGCCATGTTTTCAGTTAGTTATTTATAAGTATTGAACTAACTAGAATAAAAGTTAATTATCTCAAAACATAAATTATATAAATACGCCTTACTGAGTTATGCAGATATTTTCTAGCTCTAACAATATACGAAATTTAACTCTCCTTCATTTGCTATATTTTCTAGATGTACACGGAGACTGCATCTGTTATCTGTTTTCAACTCATTACAATTTGAATTTTTTTTACAGAATGCTCTTTACATTATCATTAATTTTTACAGTTATAGAGGAAAAATTATCAAAACGGGTGCAGAAATCATAGAATAGAATTAAATTTGCAAGATACATTAAGACCATTTAAGAATGAAAATGATTTCGACAAACTGAGTATTAAATGCATAACTTTCTATGCTTATTAAACGTTAAGGTACGTGGCGAAAGGAAGAGGTTAATTTATCTGTTACCGATGGTAACAATCAGTTTGTTTTCTAAACAAACTTCTTCTGTTTGGTGTAACTTAATAAGGACAGCTTGCTTCTGTATTTGTTTTGGTGAAAGACAACTTTTTCTCGCAAAAACTGTGTTTACGACAAGTAGGTCACAATATACGGTGGAGAGAATTACAAGGGAACGAACCTTTGTCGGAAATAATTCAAAAGAGATCAATTGGAAATGAAGCGAACGGGCTTAGGAGAAACAGAGAAAGGTCAAACAACATCAAAGTAGATTACACCTGCGAAGTGGAAATTATGTTATTTTACAAGTTAAGGTGAACATCACAGAATTTGCATATTTAACATAGTATATTGTGTACTTTTCTGTTATACGCACACTACTTTGAGTCTTTTTTGACTTTGCGAATTTTCTTGGAGAGTTAATGCGCCAGCTTGGATTAGTTTTTTCCTGCCGATAGTTGTCATGCTCTGTATTTTTGACGAGCTTGAGCCATAGTGCGTCAATATGGCAGAAAATTCGTGGTGTGTATATAACGAAGCATAAATGCTTTGCTCGGAATCAGCTGGTTATACTTAAAATTTACAATCACAGACATTCATTTGTCAACATAGCAAATACCATAATTAATTAAATGCCATTGCTGAGAATAAAAAACAATATTTCTATGAATTTGACACTGGATTATTTATTCACTTTATTTGGGTAATTAGCATCAACCAATGTATTTTCATAATAGAATAATCAAAGATTAACGATTTTACAGGAAGGTAAATATTTTTATAAACAACATGTGTTATCGCAATACTTTTACCCTAAAGAGAGCTTTTGCGCAATCCATTTAACTACTCGAATTACCTCCATGAAACTACTTTATTTTATTGAGAATTCGCGATTCCTCATACTTTTTGGAATAAAATTAAGAGCACTTTTGCACGTTAACTCTGATTAATTTAAGGTATCTGATTACGTGGGGGAACGAATACTTGAAAAGAGCTACAATTTTCAATTTCAGTTCATTTGATTGCTCACAATATGATTCAAAACAATGATTAATATCAGTCAGGAAATTTTATGTTACTTGAGATTTAGTAAATTGGGATAATTTAGATAAAAAAAGGTTAAATTTAGAGAAAAACACTCTAGCAGAAATTCTAATCCATTTATTCAAATTATCTCTCTGCACAGCACATTTAAAGCTATGGTGAAGGCAATGAACTAGGATCTAAGAAACAATTGCATTTACAGGAAAGTTATGGCAAGTAGAGTATTCTCTTATTCAAAATTTCACAAAATGTGTAGGTATACTCAAAATTAAGCAGCTCTAAATAAATAAAACTATTGATCTCAGAACTATATATCTTGTTCATTGCCTTTACTACACTTAAGACAACGTGTATCCAAAGTTTCAAAGAAATATATTTATAATTTTGTCAGATATCGTGATTTGCGTAAGTAACTTTTGACAAAATGCAAGTTTTTCAAAAAACGCATTTAAAGTTTTAATTTGCTTTTCATTAAAATACTTTTATTTACCTTCCTTTAAAATTCGCCACATTTGTAGGATATACCTTCTTTATTCATAATCTTATCACATTTTTTTCTTTCTGATAGTCCATAAATTTTTTTCTAGCATTTTTTGTTCCTGCCAAAGACTCTTTGTTAGAAGTAACAATTCTCTGGTTATCGAGGTTAAGATATTGTTTCACTGTATATATTGGCTAGAAACTATTCCCAGTTCTTGACATAGTCCTCATAAGACCATAAATCCATCATTAAACAGTAGTAAAGCTATCGATGTCCCAAAACGTGAAGTTTGTAATTCGACAAATGTGCATTTTTGCAAAATTGGCCACAGAAGCTTCTTAAAACTCAAACACTTATTCAAATTGATGTGGGTTGCAGAAGGAGTATATAAAAAACTAAAATATGTGAAAGGCAATTTCGTTTATATTTAAGAGTGGGGTGTTTTTAGTATAACAAGGGAAATCATCAAACTTCTAGTTTAGTTTCTAGCTACCGTGTTTTATAACAAATTCTATATCTCCGTTTCTATTCATCGTAGAAATAAAATAAACCGAGATTTAAAATGCTAAATAAATGTGCATGAAAGTAAAACAATAAAAATTAGTGAATTTCGACCGAAAACCGTCTTTTACCGTAGTCAGATACCTTAACAAGAAAAAGCTTCTTCCTTCTATGTAATCAAATAAACTAGATAAAATGAAAGTAACTGACAAGACACTAATAACTTACCCTTAACAATCACATTATTAGTTGTTTTTATTTTATCCTAAACAATAATTTCGTTTAGCCCCTTAGTAATGACCATATACATTTTATTTTTCTAAAATGGACGTAATCTATTAAAAATACTCAAGTTAATAGCTTCTTTAAATCAGGAGTTTTAAAAACGCATCTTAGTACTACTAGTTTCGAATCCTTTCCGAGAATTCTTCGCTTTCTCTGTCAACAAGCATTTGCGAAAAGAAACATTAAACAGTTATGCCTTTAAACCATGGAAAAAAGCGCAATCATTGCTTCCAGGTACTTTGTTTGACATTCGTTAAAAATAGAAGAAGCAATTAGCAAGTTCAAGAAATGAATCTTCTTTTATTGACACGAAAATAATCGATTTCACTCCGAAATTCTCTTGTAGTAACGACATTCCCCTTTTTTATTAACTTTAATGGAATGGTTGGTTGGTTGGTTTGGGATTTATTGGCGCAAGAGCCAAATTTGGCCATGCTGCGCCAAACGTACGGTGAAAGTACAGCATATGGTGGGATATAAAATCATGATTATGGCGCTAAAATATTCGTTTCAAATGAAAAAGTGTTAAAAGGAAAGAATGATACACGGAAGTACAAAGCAATCAAATATGATTTAAAAAACCAATTGATTGTAGGAAAGAAAAGACCCTAGGATGAGGATTATCTCCCACTACGTCTTTAAGTGAGAAAAATGTTGCATTAAAAAATGACTGACGCTGAAAGGTGAAAGCTGGACATTCAATTAAAATATGAAGAACTGAATAAGGTGCTTGGCATGAAGTGCATATAGGTGCGGGCTCAGCAAAAAGCAAGTGCTTATGAGTAAACCGCGTGTGTCCAATACGGAGACGAGTCAATATGACATCTTTTCGCCGCACTGGAACACCAGGCCACCTACCAAGAAAGGGTTTTAAGGAGTGTAGTTTGTTTTGTTGTTGCAAATCCCACAGCTGTTGCCACATCTTATTGATATGCTTTCTGATGAAGCATGTAACATCAGACAAAGGAACCGCACTATTGAGTTAGTGCGGTTCCTTTGTGGAATGGAAATGTCATTTAAGTTGATTTAAAATTCGATTTGGTATATAATTACGCATTATGTTGACGGCATGATTTCGAAAGGTTAATGTAAGCTATATGCAACATTATTAACGATGAACTTCAAGATGTTTCATTTGCGAAAAGTACTTTTCCTGGAATTCTAATAATGGAATTTTTCAACTGCTTGTAAGAATAAACATTTCTGGTATATTTTTTAATTTTGGTTTCACGGATGTATTATTTAAAGCTTGGTTCCTTTTAATTGCCTGTGATATTCGAAAAACTATAAATGTTGGAACTTTTCTCCTTCCTTAATGAATGGAGTGTATTTGCATATTTTTAAGTTAAGAAATTTTTTTCATTTTCTTGATGGGAATTTCGTTATTTTTTCATTACAACAAAAGTAATCACAAAGAATTTGAATATTTAGCCATGTGTTATAGATCCTGGAAAGTGAGAAATTCTTGAGTAGAATATTTTCTATAAGTTAGCAATTTTCGATAAATATTTATCAAAATGCCGCATGATCCATTTGTAGCGCTGTGATATTAATTTAATTGCTCACTTCCTTGTCAAGCTTTGGAGTTGAACTCAATGAAGAACGACAATTTAACTAAACAAATTTATTAAACATAATTGAAACTTAATCAGAACTAAACTTTAAAATACTAAACATAACATGTTTCGAGTCGGAAGGAAAAGACAACGAATACAATAATTAAGTCCTTTAAAGAGCAGAAGCATCTTTGCAGACATGCTTAGATGGTGGTAAAAACAGGCGATAAGATTATGGTATCTGTCGACAAACATTAAGTATCGAGTAAGATGAACACACTGATTTATAAGAGAAAGTATTGCCGTGCAATGTTTGTATAAAATGGCGAAGAATTAGTAAATAAATAAATACACGATGTTTCTTCTTCGAATGTTCAGATAAAGAAATTTTCATAAATTTTTGATTTGTCTATTAGAGAAAATGTAATAAATATTCTTAGCCATATAAAAGATAGGAATAGATATATATGAAACTATCTTCAGTGTGATCTACAACTTCATTTAGAAACTCAGCCTTTCATTCTTCCTGGAACTTTCATTTTAAAGGTTATCTTGTAGTTCCACGGAAATTCTCTAAAACGTGTGAACCTTTCTGCAGGAAGTCAGTGAATCGTTTCCATTCGGGCAATTTTGTAGTTGTTAAAGACATTTCATACTGCTTTCAATTGAAAACAATTATCTAAAATGACAGTAACTTGAATAAAGCTCTTCCTTTTCGGAGAAAATACCGATAATATATCTAAGGATGGGAGAGACGTAGTTTTTTGTGTTTATTTCAGAGAGGTCTTTTTGATCAACCCTTGGGTAGGGGCTGTTCACGAGGAGCTATGGCGAGTTGAAAGTCATGGGAATCCACCGGATGCAAGACACTGCACACAGTTTCGTTTGCTTGCAATTTTGGCGACAATTATCTGTTCAGCACATTCCTCCCAAGAGGAGAAGTGATTTTATTCTGCCAGACGGTTATGCTTGCCTTGAAAATGAGACAGCAATATTTTGATTTAAAAACCAAAAGATTTTGGAGGCTATTCAAACAGTTTATGCTGCAAAATATACACTATTTAATTTCAACATCTCATTCCATATATTTCATTTCAGGAAAGCCAAATCGGTTGTTTAATGAAAATGGTCATCCGTCCTCGTCGAAGACATGCGGAAAAATTGAAGTCTAAATCACGCGAAAAGTCGGCTCTCAACACAAATATTCAAGAGCCTAATTTTGGCACTCTAGCTTCGCATTCCAAAAATTGGTGCTTTAAAACTGCGTTGAAATTCGTAATGTACATTATAGATTCTGTATCTTAAAACATTTAATCTTCAATGTGTTCTTTCAAATTTATGAAAAATTTTGATGCCAAATGTCAATGCGAGCCTCAAGGTTCTAAAGATTTATGGAAAAGATTTATTTTAAAAAACTAAATGCTCTATGCTAAATGATGAAATTCTTATTTCAATTATAAGGTTCTTCAGGCATACATATGACCTCTAAATTTTAAATTGAATTTTCTGAAAATGAATATTACCTATATTATGCAGATCGTTCTCATCGGACTGGAAGAAAAAACACATCCAAACACCTCCTATGTCCAGCCTCAATTGACAACTATAAGTTGCTGAGAATTCTCCGTTTTCTTTGTCAATAAGCATTTTCGAAAAGAAACATTATACAGTTATACTATTAAACCTTGGGAAAAAGCACAATGATTAATTCCATGACGTCATCCGAAAAGCCACTGAAACTAATCAATAACTTTCCTTTTTATACCCCTAACCCCCTAACGGAACTTGCTTGTTTTCATTAACTTCTCATAACATTACACAAGCGAACATGACGAGAGACTTAAAACTCCCCATACTAAATAGGTTGTTTCGTTCCCTAAACATTGTTGCGAAGTGTCATTAGTCGTTGTATAATGAATGCGGTCTAAAAGGGTAATTTCGCTTGACACAACATTGCAGTCTGGGGCTTTTGTGTTAACATAACGATCGGGGTCTTTGAATTTTCGTAAAAGATTATACATTTAATGTTAACATTTATGGCCCGCTTAATCCCATTGCTTTTCATGAGCAAATTTATAATATCTCTTGGAAATATATATCCCAATGGAAATATATGTTCTAATGTCTTTGCTAGGGTGGCTATGCAGGTTATATACGATGGAGCTGGTGATTCATGAATATTGAAATTTAATTAAATGAGAAAAAATGATTTGTTTCTAAAACAGATTTCTAACATTTCTTCAAACACGTTTCATGTCAAATCCTTATGAAGAAAACTAATTAAAATACTTTCGTTAATTTTTTTTATTTAGTTTTGCGAAACATTCTCGAATTGAGGAATCATGAAAAGTTTGCTACAAAAGACTTTATTAATTATTGAAATTGAAATTAAAAATTCATTACCAAATCTATTTAAGACAAATAAGAAAATACAATGACGCCTTTTTATAACGATACTGTCTATAACGATATGCCTGCCTCTGACGATACTTTCTTTGTTCCAGCTGGAATTACTATTTACTCAATATATTCTCAACCTGCTTATAACGATAATAAATTTTAAGACGCACCTGTCTATAACGATCATTTTACCACTTTAGAAAGGTAGTACAGTACAATCCCGATGCTCTTTCTTAGAAAACCACATTCTATGGTCAAGAATGTCAAAAGACAGGGGAATCGGTTGGAAAAATAGTCAATGGTAGAAACCGTAGCCTATTGAAACTGGGAGATCCGGGAGAATAGAGGTTGGATGTACACAAATGTTAGATTGCCTCTGATTCCTGGTGGGCAGCACGAATTTGTTAACTTATATTTAGGACTTGGTACTGACCAATCGTTCCTTTAAATTTGCTTCTGATGTGTTATCACCTCTAATCTAGGATGGCGCGGCATATAGCATTCGCACTTGAAGAAAATATGTAAATAATTTTGAAATCGATCAAGAACTAAAGCAAGTTGATGCTGCTAAAAAAGGGAATTTTTCAGTCGACGATAGCTACTTTCTTGGAAAAAAAGAGACATTGGGGATGCTGTGAAAAAATGTAAAGTGGATTGCTAACGAAAGCGATTTAAAAGTGCCATAAATGACGATGCCAACAAAGTTTTCAACGAAAATTCACATTTTGAAGTTCATAAAAATATTTAGAGATAAAATTTTATATCAGTATGTAAAATTCTATATTTTATATATTTTTAAAATACAATTTTATATCAGTGATTATTTGTAAGATGAATCAATAAGCACAACAGAATATGTTAGCATATTAATACATGCACATCCACATAAACATTGGATGGGCAAATCGTCAATTTGTCTAAAGCGACAATCTGTGTGTAACAATATGTTTTCTAGGTGGTTAGAAACAGGTTTTACTGCATGAACACAATAAATATCAAAATATTATCTCTTTTCCATTAGAAATAAAATTGTCCTTCTATAAAAATAGGAAAATAATGCATATTTTGATAAATTTAGGCATAAAAAAGTAATTCGAAAATAAAACCTAATAATTTAACAAAATCTAAACTATTCAAATTCTACGTATATGTATTAGGGTGGATCAAATTTTTTTTCAGAATTTCAGAACCTACCTAAGCGGAAAAGATGTTCTATGGTATGAAGATTAAAAGAAAAATAATAAAAAAAAATTAAATTCAAAATTTAATACTGCCGCAAGGGGGTTGAATTTTCAAAAAAAAATTGGAAAAATACTTAATTTTGATTATGGATTATACGATTTCAGATTCGAAATAATTGCTTTTTTGCAATGTAAATAACCAAAAGTGATGATTAATGAGTAGTGAGTACTAAGTAGTGAGTAGTATAATGTACATTGCAACATTTTATGACTCAGTTCCCCCTCCCCACACCGTCAAATCAGTACGGTTAAACAACTAGAGCAGTAGGCAATCCCATCTTTTTTTTATCTCCTGCTTGATCCTCCCAACCCTCCATAAATCAGAATTGGTACTTCATGGAATCTTCCCCACAGTCACACCTGTAGTGACAAAAGTTTTAGCTGCAGTTAGAACATTGGACCGATTTGGTATTTCCGACCGAGGAGGCGCTGCCATCGTGTCAGCTGCGCTTCAAGATGTGGGCATTATCTCAGAAAGCAATGTTTTGAACGTTGTTGACAGAAATAAAATTCGGCGTGGGAGAACAAAGGCAAGAACCACTCTATTGTCTCAGGCCATAAAAGATTAGGACAATCACCAGTTTCGTTTATACTTCGATGGCGAAAAGACAGGACTCTATCAATGGAAGATAACAGAATAAAAGTCATAATAGAAGAACTCATAAGCTTGGTAAAAGAACATGGCTCTGAGTATATCGGCCACTTGTCTGTAAATTTCAGGAGAGCTAAAATTATTGGAAATAACATATATAGTTCTTTTGTCATGCGTTGACAATGACATAGATGTAACAATGTTGGTTGCGACGGAACATATGTCAACACAGGTGTCAAAGGAGGTATTATACCTAACACGGAACTGATACTGAATCGTCCACTACAATGGTTTGTGTGCCAGTTACACGCCAACGAGCTTTCACTACGTCATTCTTACGCGCACGTGGATAGAACCACAACTGGGCCCTGAAGCCTGAATGGCGAAAAAATCGTTGGCCGGATGCGAGAAGCTATCTGTAGTTTCATCCACGCCTATAGAATACACGCAATGTGAAGTGACTAACAAGAAAGACTTAAGTACTGATGAACTGTCCTTAATGGAAATTTGTGAAGTCATAAACTCCTGATATTGCGGAGAAAGTCTGCCGAAGATAAATCCTGGAAAACTTTGACACTCAAGGTGGCTAAGAATCGCGAACAGAATTCTCAGGTTCAATGTAGCTCACGAAAATTCATCTGAGGCTTAATTGACATTAACGACATTCATCTCAAAAGTCTATGCGTCCACGTGGTTCAAGATCAAAACGAAACCGTAATTAATTTATAAGGCACATCAATTTCATCAATCAATCGTTCTATCGCGTTATTTCTCGAATGATTTGAAGGATGTCATAGACCCTGTTATTAAAAAAAAACCTGATTTTTTGGCCATCCAGAAAATGTCCTGATATCAATGCTAGCTGACGACAGTAATCACATAAGGGAATTAGCCCTTCGAAGAATTCTGACTACTACTACCTACTGCTCTAGTTGTTTAAACGGACTGATTTGACAGTGCGGGGAGGGGGATCTGAGTCATAAAATGTTGCCATGTACATTATACTACTCACTACTTAGTACTCACAACTCATTAATCTTCACTTTTGGTTATTTATATTGCAAAAAAAAACAATTATTTCGAGTCTAAAATCGTATAATCAATAATCAAAATTAAGTATTTTTCCATTTTTTTTTTTGAAAATTCAACCCCCTTTCGGCAGTATTAAATTTTAAATTAAATTTTTTTTATTATTTTTCTCTTAATCTCCATAACATAGAACATCTCCGCGTAAGTGGGTTTGATTAATAATAATATTTTTTTAAATCGTATAATCAAAATTCAGTATTTTTTCATTTTTTCGAAAATTCAACCCCTTGCAGCAGTTTTAAATTTTGAATTAAATTTTTTATATTATTATTCTCTTAATCTCCATACCATAGAACATCTTTTCCGCATAGGTAGGTTTTGATTAATAATAATTTTTTTTTCCATGTAAGAGCGATCAACCCTAATATGTATGTGACGCTAAAACAATTATTAACGTTCAACGGAGAAAAGCGTTGAAAGTACCAAAAGATGGGTATTAATCGAAGGAATCCATTTTTCAACTATTTAACTTCCGAAATTACAATCATTTAAAAAGATATTAATTAAAAACGCCAAAATCAATGAACGCTTGCAAAAATACATTTTTGATTTCTGCAAGAGTCCTCTACACAATTAAAATTCAACTTTATGTATGTGAGGCTAAAACAATTATTAACCTCTGAACGGGGAAGTGCGTCGCGAGAACCAAAGATCGGGAATAATCCAAGGAATTCATTTTGACTATTTAAATTTCGAAATTACAATTAGTTAAAAAGATATTAATTAAAAACGCCGAAACGAATGAACGCTTGCAACGCCGGGCCACGCAGCTGTCCTTCCCTCCTTACTAAAGTCAAACAAAAAATAATTCCGGAATCAGATAGACCATTTCTTTCGCAAGGACACTGTATTATTATTTTTTTTTAGAAAATAACTATTTTTTGAGAGTTTCTTAAAATAAGTCGATTTCGACGCGTTTTCAGGGAAGGAATGTTTGAAGCCCTCTTTTCTTCTTATTTATTTAGAACAGTATGTTGGACATGTGTCATGCGAACTCATTTCTTCTCTCCGCCAGAGAATGACGCATTACTCGAGATAGCCCGTGCAACACCGGACCACGCAGCTAGTATGTATATAAATTACTTCACTTATAAAGCATTAAAATGTATTCAAAAATTATCTGTTAGAACTTTACTTGCAAGTACATGTAATAATATAATATAATATAATATA
>BGPR01001573.1:203672-214794 GCA_013235015.1 Araneus ventricosus
TATAATATAATATAATATAATTAACCCGGGAGGACGCGCACATTACCTGCAAGAATTTATTACAGAAACTTACCACTCAACGAAAAAATTCCAGATTCACAGTAGCTGCATTAAAGGTCATTTACTTGCTGACCACTGGCATTTCAAAAATTACCCAACACTTATTATCTCAGAAAACAGACGACAGAACGTTATTATTAACTATTAAGTCATTCCCTTGACAGAAAATTTATTCATTTTAGAACTCCGATGGCGAGTGGCACTTTGAAAAAGTTCGACATTCGAGGTAACTTTCATTTTTTTTCAATTTATTTGTTTAATCTTAATGTGTTATAATTTTTATTGAAGCATGATTTTTATTGTTTCATTGTATCTTAATTGGCTAGTTGATTACAGATAATATTGTTAATGCAATAACTAGATTCTGCTGCTTTGCGGGCAAAGAGTATATTGTTATTGATATTGTTTACTTCTTCAGTACTTTCTTTGTTGTATAATTAAAAAAATATTTGCCAAATTGTAATATTTATTGTGAATTTATTTTGAGTTCCATCTTCTTAGTTCTAACGAACGAGTTGGAAAATTTACTTTAATGTAATGCCTATTTAATAGTGAAATTTCTCGATGATTTTTTTAAATGCCTAGTTTAAGGATTGAAATTTCTCGATGATTTTTTTAAATGCCTAGTTTAAGGATTGAAATTTCCCGATGATTTTTTTAAATGCCTAGTTTAAGGATTGAAATTTTCTCTGTGATTGTTTGGCGCCATCTTTTTCAAAATATTTCGATATGCTGCCTAAAGATAAGCAAAGTAAAAGAGCATGAGATGTTGCTGAATTAGCATATCAATAGAATTTCTGAAACATTTCTGAACAGCGCTGATGTATTCAACGAAATCCAACAGCTGCAGATACAAGTTGAAGTATTAAAAAATTGCCAACTTTCACAACCTTCTTCAAAAATTCATCCAAATATTGCTTCAGTTATGTTCAGATACGTCAGTAATTAATTCAGTTCTACGTTAATGGAATCCTAAAATCAGTTATAAGAGCGACAAACAATAAATTCGCCAAATGTAATACAAATTACATCAACTAGCCATACTCAAATTATATTAAAATATTTCAAGGAAATATAATAGATATTGCGACTGAGTGTATAAAAGAAGTTAAAAGACTTTCAACACTAGCAAACTGGACAAATGTACTCAAATTGACAAATAATATCTGAGGACTTGCCGGATCAGCTTAAAATTGGCGAATAACTCAGAGTTACCGTTATAATGACTGGTCAGAATGGAAAGCGGCTGTCACATGAAGATTCAAAAGGCACTTTACGATGCAAGAATTTTTAACACATCAAAGTGATCGTAAATTTAAGAGGAACGAAAGCTTAGTAGATTTCATTTACGCAAAAGACGCTTTCTTGGAAAAAGCTCCTTCTACTATATCCCAATCTGACCGCATTTAAATGATTATCGGCGACATTACTGAAGAAAAGTGGCAAATTGCTTTAACTACTCAAACTCCTACCGACTGCGATATATAAGGCATAAAAGAAATGGTTTAATTGGCGGATGAGTTTAAATATAAATTTAGAACTAAATGATAACCAAATATTATGAAAATAGATCACAAAATTTTAGCGAAATGCGGATGACGATACATAGCGATAAGCGAATTGTGTTTATTTACATGCTTGATGTCATAATCTTAATGTTCCGTCGCCACTCACTCTTTTATTACCAAAACAAACTTTAAAAATAATTAGAGCCTTACATTATAATATGATCAATTTTGTAGAATCGCCGAAGAACATTTCACAAAAAGAGGAAAACAAGATTATATGGAACTAAACTGGAAAAACGGCCAACAACAAAATTTACATTTAACCTTTATATTTCCCTGAATATTCGTGCTATTTTTACGAAAGTGCATTTAAAAACTATGCACATCAAACGAAAGCATTGATGAAAGTTTCATCTCGTTTTCAGCTTTCAGTGAAACGGGATGAGTCGAAATCCTTTTTGGTCCTCATCACTTTCTTGTCGCCCTACTAAATTCTATCGTGACGCGAATTACACTGTACAATGTGAGCTCTGACTACTGTATGTCCCACTGCTCTCCACAACTGATTGCGAACTATTGTACAGATATGAACGCAAAATTTGTCTCACATTAAGAATTGTGCTAAACTTTTGTACACCAGTGTATCTCCTTAAGAGTCAAATTATGATGTCCAGTGTGCCTACAAACAATGCTGTCTTCACATTTAATAACGTTTGCTAAGCTTTAAAAAATGCGATGAAGAGAAAATCTTAGATTTTTTTTAATTTGGAGGGAGCGATGTTTACTATTTACAGGACTACTAGTATTTCATGTTTCAGATTCTTCTTCCTGTCCCTATTTAAAAATTTGCATGGTACATCTGATTGACACGTTTGAATTTGTTTAGGACGGAAAAAGAGAATTTGAAGGTAAAAGAGGAAAGGCCTCTCATGTTTTCTAACTAATTTATTTTGCTTAACCTCAGATGGTACTTTAAAAAAAACTTATTCACCCTATTCTTGAGAATCTGCCTAAACAAATGCTTTTTCAGGCTTAGGCAGTTTCAAAAAGTCGAAGTGATTATTTATGTACCGCTTTGTTTTCTGATACTTTAGCTTTATCACACAAGAAAATTTTTATAGATAACTATGTTTAATCTGATTACTATCATTTGAAGTATATTTATTTTCATCATCGATTGCAATTTCGTATTGGAATAACAATTCTGTATTCGAATTTTCAGCAGAGAAATACCAGTTATCTATAAATTTAAAGCCATTGTTTTGAATTTTGAGAGGAGAATTTTTAAGAAACAAATTTAAATGAATTATATCATATAAAACAACTTTTCCATGGAAAAGAAGGTAAATTGTAATATGTAATATGAAAATTTATAGCAACAGCCGTCAATAAAAACTGGGAATTCTAGATGAAAATGTTAAATTCAATATATAAGATTTTCAACAAACTACAAAGCTTCTGTTCCAATTTCAGTATTATGAATAATAACACATGAAAAGATATTTGTCTGAGAAAAAGAGACATATAAGTGAATCAATTGATTTGAAAAGGGGATTTCTGACATTTTTTAAACTTTATAGAAAGAGAAAAAAGCGATTGGGCTGTAGAAAACAGTAAAATTAGGGTTAAAGATATCTCTAATATATTTCGAAGTAGAAAATGAACATTTCGACGACAACCAAAAAATATTGCAATTATTAATTTTTGAAAAATTCAGATTTGAATTTTGCAGAACTCCCTTTTTAACATCAAACAGTATAAACGTTTAAGAATTTTAGGGAATAAATTATTATAAAGCCAGAAATATCAATAAAACTCAACTAAAATTCAAAATGTATTTATTTCTGAGTAAATTTAAATTTAAAGACAACTCAAGGCAACTCAAATAAAACTCAAAATTGATTTATTTGCAAGTAAACTTAAATTTAAAAGAATCTAAATAGACTTGAAAATTATTAGTTTTGAAATAAAGTTCAGATTTAGAGCAAAGAAGATCAAGGGGAAAGATTATAATTCCTGTACTATCACTGATACTCAAGTAAAATATTAAAAGTTTATTTATTTGCAATTAAATTTAAATTTGAAAACATACTGATTTTAAAATAAAATCCAGATTTAAAAAATCAGGTGAAACCGATTATAAAGCCAGAAATAGCAATTAAACTAAACTAAAATTAAAAATTTGTTTATTTGGCAATGCATTGAAACTTTAAATTAAATTATTTAATTTAAATTTTTAAACAAATAGAAACAAAATAAAATTTTAAAAATAATTGTTTTTGTTAGATTTATAACCACTTCATTTTCTGGAAAATGCCTTTGTTAAAAGATTCAGAGTGCTTTGGATCGAATAAAGCAGGTTTTATTTTCAGCATGGTCTATCATACATGAAAAACAGAATCACAGTGAGGATAAAATGAAAGTCACTTACATATATAGATTTTCAAGAGGATTGAATAGATAGAAAGGCAGCCAATGGGGATTCGTAATGATACAGTGAAACAGCGAATGGAAAACATTAATACGACAACCAATCAGCACTATTTAAAAAGGCGTCAGGTTTCTGAAACTTAGTGATGTAATGTGCGAATACTCCATTCTAACAGTTTTTAAGCAAAATTAAGGTATAAAAACAAAAATTAATAGTAAAAAAAGTGGTTTAAATTAATTCTAATCCTCTTGAGAGTCAATTGAAGATCCTCGTGGTTAAGTTTCGATATGTTGTGAAAAAGAATGGTGCATTTTTTAAATGTATTATATAGTATTTCCTATATTATCCATTTTGCTAGTCATTATCGATCTCGTTGTCGTCATTGGATCAGTGGGCAATCTTAAATTTTTTATGCATTTCTCAGGATTTAGAGCTGGTATACTTTAAATAAAGAAGCGGATTAATTAATTTTCAGAAATTTCAAACTTTAGTTTTTGTTCTTTTGCAATGTTTCTCCATAAAAGTCATTTTTTTGTAATATGTATGCAGGTTGTCTAGCGATGAACAGTAAAATCGATGTTAAAAGGGGTGTTCTGCGCAGAAGTCCTCTTCTAACACCATACGGAAAATTTTATGCTCTACAACAGCATAACTATGAATGGCAGAATTTGAGGTTTCCCACCACACGATGCAACTACCTTCATCAAATCGAAAACGCAAAAAAGGCAATTTGGGCCGATCTGCAGAAGTGCCTTTTTACTTTCTCGTATACGAAGTATACAAAGAGAAAGTATTGTAATAGACAAAAGATTCGAACTCGAGATTTTGACGAATCTTCACTTTTTAGACCTCCCTGAGTCCGAAAAACACAATTTTGAAATTTTGTCTGACTGTCTGTGTGTCTGTCTGTGAACACGATAACTCTAAAACTATTAGAGCTACGAAGATGAAATTTGGTATACGATCTTTACACATAATTTGTAGGTTTCTATCAAATTTTGGACAAATTCCGTCTGTCTGTCTGTCCACGTGCATGTGATCATGATAACTCAAAAATTTGAATAGCTAGATGGATAAAATTTGGTACACAGTTTTATCGTCATGAATGTAGGTCCGCATAAAATTTTGGGACAAATCCGTCGAACAATTGACTGTCTGATGGTCTGTATAATTGCATACTTGTAAAAATTATATCTCCTAAACCCTTTGACTTACGTTAAAAAAGGCGTTTAAATTGCATATTTAAATTTTTTAACCAGGTTCTCCATGCGCATGCGTACTGGTAGCACTCTCTGTGCACGCGAAAGGATTACGTCACTTTGTCCTTGAGCCGACAAGAGTGGAAGCAGCGTGTGTTTTTATCGGCACGCATCTCTTTGAATATAATTCTTCACATAAATATTTTACAATCACTATAATCTACAATTAAAAACCTTCTGATTGTCATTGAATACTGCGTTTCAGTAGGTTCGATTTTTTTTTATCCAAGTGTTGGGAGAAGAAATAGCACCTTTTTGGGGAAGTATACGGGAATGTTTAGGGGAGAGCCCTCCCGCTGGTTTAAATCAAATTGTTCAAGTGCGAACTATTTTCTTTTTTCTTTGCAGGGTAGTAGTGGGGAATTTTTTCTGAGTGTATTTCTGCGTTCATGAACATTACATGTGTTATTTATTTTTGCTCCATAATTTACAACTGTAGTGTCAACTTAACTACCAAATTTCTGCATAATGACTTCTTCTGTAAGTGGACTTCGAAGCAACTCCTTTTTTACAATTATTGTGTGTTTTCTCTTATCCTGCAACTGAACCGATACATGAATTACATATAATAGGCAGTTTACGCTGAGTTGACATAATTGAGTACAACATAATTCCATGGCATTTGACAATATTTTTAGCTTTAAATTGTGCTTAAATTCCAGGTTGTTTCTTTAAAAAATAGTTTTCAGTTCATAAATAAAAACAGGTAATCACATGGTCTATTATCGACTTTTGGAACAGTATAAAGCAGCAATTATCGGAAAACGTTTACTCGTGCTGTAAATAAGACATTTTTCGCAGTTCCATAAAAATGCGGTAATGTAACACTCTTGACGCATCATTAGATCTTTAAATTGCTGTGCGTAGGAATATTGGTTTAGCCCGGATAATAATTCATTATATGCCGCAATTTAATAGCTTCTTCAAAATTAGTATTTGTTTTATTATTTATTTTTATCTACTGCGTTTTTAGGTAAAGAAAATAATTATCTTCGATTTTTTTTCTCGGTAGTTTGTTCTCAAGCTTTCTGAGAATTCATTTAAGGATTTTCATCAAAATCTAAAGGTTTGTATTGCTCCGTTTGTTTTACTTCAAATTCAAATGTTTCATGTTATGTGCAGAAAGAAAATAATGATTTTAAATTTCAATGAATACAATGTGGAATTTTTAGAAATCTTCATTTTGTTTCAAATTTCGTTACAAAAGTTTGAAACGATTGAGTTATTTTCGTACCAAAAGAAATTGCAACTTATCCTCTGAACACTTTAGAATAATCTTTTGGAAATACTTTTAGGACTAAATATACTCACATAAAGTAAAGGAAAAGAAATCTCTTAATTGTAATAAAGAATTTTAAGTATCGAAACAAAGTGACTGATATATATTTTTCATAAATGTAAATAAGTAATTGTTGTACAATTTACAATAAATATTTTGATTCCACAGTTATATGTGAAGAACCCATTAGGAGTTTAATTCTACATCCGCATTTCAGATATCAGGCCATTTACAAACTGTCTTTAAGTTTACTAACGGCCATTAATTATCATTTGCTTCAGTCGTTATCCTTAAACCACCGTTCAACATCCGAATAGTTGCAAGCTTCTCCTACCTGAAAAATGTCACTTCGAAATTCAGATGTCCTCAGGTACAATTCAACGGTCGAAAGTTCTTATGGTTTCTACGCATCTGGCTAAAAGAAGCATTTGTCTTTCATTAGGTTCAGTGAAAAGATAATATTTCTTTAAGCACTTTATTTTTCGTAATTTTTTGGTTGAAATTGTCTTTAACCCATTCGAGAAGGCGCACTATTTTGGAGACCATCCCAGAAGCCAAAATGTGATTTTGCTTAATTTTAGGAACTAAATTGAAACCATTACCAATTTTATGTTTACACATTTCTAAGATAATTTTTATCTTAAACCAGTCTTATCTCGACGGCTGCTTTTACCATACTGACTGATAATTGCAAATCACTATCATTGCACACACTGTGTGCTACCCATCTTTTTGGCTCGGAAATGCATTGCACACACGGGGTGCAATCCATCTCGAATGGGTTAACTAAATTAGTACTTTTGATCACATAATGTGATAAATCGATAGAAAGAAAGCTTTTATTGATTTCTATTGATAGAAGTTAACGTTTTCCTTCTTTTCTTATTTAAAAACTATTTTAAAAAAATAGTTTTGAGCAGAAGACACATTGGATATTCAGGTCTTTTAATGCTTCTTAAAGATGAGGTGAAAATGTAGAACTCAATCAAGCGCAGAATGTGAGAGTAAAATTGAAAAGCCTTTGTTATGTGTATGCATGTTGAATTTTTGCAAAACCTTACTGCTTTAAAGCTTACTATTTCTTGCAGTTTGCGTGGTAAGTAATCTACCGTAATACTTCATTATGCCTTAAATTCATAGTTCAGCCCGCAAATTACAATAACACATTCAGTAAAGTACAGTACACATTTGGAAGATGCGGAGAGCTGTATAAGATGAAAATAATAGGACGGAAAGAGTATATAAAATGTATGTTTAATGCACCAGAGAATTTTCTATCATTTTCTAAGAAGTTTCGTGAAGAATCGTGTGTGTATGTCTCCGATACCTACAGAATTATATGACTGGTAATAGAAAAATAAGCAGGAGTTGATTGAAATACTCCAAGCAAGATTTTTATAGTAATAAAAAATTCATGCCTGCCTGTTGAAATTAGGTTTTGTATCAAGCGTGTAGCGCATTAAATATTTATGAATAGAACCATGATTTTCATTCTTTCGCAGATATCCCTAAATTTTATATCCCCAGCACACTTTCCTGTACATGCTACAGTTAATTTAGTATCATAATAAATTAACCGATTTCAATTAAAAGGTATCGAAACGATAAAAACGGAATAAAACAAATGTATTAGATATTTAAACAGCTTTTATTCTTGTGTAATCTTTCATAACGAACACATTTTCAACCACAGTTGAAAATATTCCCAAACCCAATACGATTTCCTAATGTCTCCTCCATATGCTATCCACACTCTATATACAGCTCACGAAAAATTGCGAGCAACGAAGAAAATGTAGATTATTATCCATAAATATCGAACTGTTTTCCCTTGGATTACGAATACCCTTAAATGTATTATGATGGAACATATTATCCATTTTCCAATTAATTCCTAGGGAAGTCTTTTCGATTCTGATAACAAACTGTGAAACGAAATTCTGGATAGAGTTAAAAAGCTTAATGATTGCTCAGCAATTAAAACATGAAACATGAGCCACGTCCTTGTCAACAAGGTCACGCTAATGAGTAAGCAATAATTAGGTTCTCCCTGGCTTGCCTCACTTACTGAAATTCGATGAGGGATGCTAATGAATATGCTATGCACTAGCAATAGCTAAGTCAACGAATTATTGAGGCATTAAATATTTTAAAGCACATATTTAATGATTATTTCCGGAGTGAACTATTGAGAAACTTACCTTCAAGATTTTTACATTTTAATTTTTCAAATATTTTGCGCTGGAAATTTCAGCAGCCTTTATTTGTTTTCGTGAAGATTTTACAAAGAGTTGAGTTTACGATCATCATACATATTTAAAAGATTTGCAGGAATCATAATTCTATTATAAATTTGGAAAAACATTTTTACTTTACTCTTTATAACATGTTGCATAGCTGAGGCAATAATTGATTTATTATTTCGCTTACAAGTATCAACCCAAACTTTACTATTAACTGTTTTTCAGAACGGATGAATATTTTTGTCCGCACAGAAAATTATTGTCTTGAAATTTTAGAATCTTTTGTGAATGCTCTTAGAAATTTAACTAAATCTCTAAATATTGCTACTTTTTTAAAAGTAGGGGATAGTCTGGTAAAACGACGAAGAGTGTAAAATGACGAATTGGATTTTTCTCGAAACTTACCCTAGATGAATGCCCCGATTATGCATCATCAGAGACCTACAATGACAAGCTACCCGTGTCACACTTAAATATTCCACCCGTTATTAGAGTGATTTACAGTATGCGGTATTATGTTTTTGAGTTGCTGCTTGGTAAGGAAGAACATTCAAAGGGTAAATATTTTTGATTTATATATGATATTCATAAAGAGTCGATAAAAACGTGTTCATTGATGTATTATTTTAATTTTTTCTGATGAGCTGATATCCTTCAATAATTTTTTGAATAAAAAGGTAAAGTTGGATAAGATGACGAATTGGCTCGAGGGTAAGATGACGAAGACCTTCCAAGCTAATTCATGAGCTCGTCGTTCTACCTGACTGCCACTTGCCCTTCATGCATCTCACTCGCGCTCCAGTTAAAAATGAGGATCGCATAAGAAAATGAGAAAGAGGAAAAAGAAGATAAACGAAAACTGTGACAGTTGAATAAGGCTGAAGTTATTAGGATTATACACAACAAACCTGCTAAAATTTGTACAAAAAAGAAGAAAGTTTCAAAGCAACACCTCTACTTCTAATGATCTGAATTTGTTGATTCTTATTTCTGTCTTACGAGCACAGAAGGATATTCAAAAAAAAACCAAAAACAGAAAATTGAACTGCCGAATATCCCATCTGCAGTACGGCCTGTTCCTCATGGAGAAGGCTTACCTATACCAGCTTCGAAATTCAATTGGAAAAAGTAACATTCTAGAAACGAGTGACCGTGAAAATATAGATATATCTGAACAGACTTATGGCCCTAGTTTTAGACCAGACACTTCGACAGAACCCCATTTTATTCGTCAAAACGAAATTAATGACTTGTTGCTTAAACTGGGCCAATAAAATTGGCCTTTTCGGGGCTCCAGAATGTATGAGTGGAATCTGTTGGCAAAAAAAACAAGCATTACATATTTCCGAAAAAGAAATGCGGTATACTCAGCGTTTTCAGAATGAACGGTTCTTTATGTGATTGTTTTGACATGTATGGTTTAATGAAGGAAGTACAAAATCGGGCATGAACCTTCAGAATGGCACCTTTCTATTGATTCATCTAAACTTACCTTAAAAAGAATATCAATCTACAATAGGAAAAACGCCATCTATGCCACTTGCTCATACAGCTTCGACGAAGGAAATGTATGCTAACATTTAGAATATTCAAATGCAATTAAGCATAAATAAAAGTTCAATTGGCAAACTTGGGATTTAATGATCATAGCTGAATTAATGGGTCTTCAGGTTGGATTTACAAAGTTGTTTTATTTTATTTTTGTAGGATAGCTGAGCAACAGAATAGCATTTGGTAAAAAAGAAATGGTCAAGCACCCAGCTATTCAGCCTGGAACTAATGATCTAAAATATACCCTTCTTGTTTAACCGGAAAAGATTCTTCTTTCTCCACTTCACATTAAATTAGGACTGATTAAATCTTTTTGAAGTCCATTGGCAAATAAGATTTAAACATTTAAGAGGACTTTTCACCCAATTAAGTAAAGCCGAACTTAAATAGAATATTTTCCTCAAATTAGAAAGTTGATTTTCGACCCAGTTTTTGAAAGTAAGATTAATCAAAAGGAATTAGCAGCATCGAAATCGTTAGTAAGTTGGTAACAGGATTTTTAGGAAACAAAAAGGGTAAAAATTATGTAATTCAAATAGAAGCGTTTCTTGAGTCCTACCAAGCCTTGAGGTGTCGAATGTCGCTCAAAATACACTCCTTATATTCGTATTTAGACTTATTTCCAAAACATATTGGAGTGGTTAGCGAAGAACAAGGGAAAGATTCCATCAAGACATTATGTATCAACCCGATGTCAAGGTCGCTGGGATCCAGCAGTGATGGGTGACTACAGCTGGTTCCTAAAGAGAGAAGATTTGACACCACATGAAAGAAAAAATTATAATATTTAA
>BGPR01001573.1:214804-240345 GCA_013235015.1 Araneus ventricosus
AGAGAGAAGATTTGACACCACATGAAAGAAAAAATTATAATATTTAATTGTACTTAGTGAATGTTTAATGTATTTATGTTTTACTTAGTGTAAAGTATGTGTATAATCTCAATTACAATAGTATTCTCTAGTAAATTAATGATATTGATAATCAAAAACATGTGTTCCAAATGCTTTTGTATATTTATTCCAGTACTGATAAATAGCGATAGCAAACAGTGATAACAAAATCTGTACATGTTACAGCTTCTTCACAATTATTTTTGAATTATACGCTGCGGAATTAGTAGGAAACGGTAAATTTCCTTCCTGTTCACGAAAACCAAATTGTAGGCCAGTGTTATTAGTGAAAACAGATATCCAGTTTTTCTATAGGCATGTGACTTGATAGTAAAACAAAAGAAAATCATTTATCGAAACGAAAAACACAAGTTTACGATTTTAACTCCACAGATTTAAATGGTGAATTTAAATTTGTGTATCCACCAAAAGGAAAAAAAAAGTGCACATAGGAAACAGAACTTCGTTTCTTTTAATTAAAAGAAATCATTCTGATAGCTTATATTTAATTCTTTAGTAATTTTTTCAAATTTGTAAAAAGTATAGTTAAAAAATGGGCATCAAAAATATTTCAGCGAGTTCCTAATAAATGTCGCTGAGGAGTAGAAATTTACTTCAGGCAGGCCTGCGCTTGAACAAATGGCTTTCCAGACCAGATGTTACATTTCTCCTTCACTCGTTTCCTGTTCGTGTTGTTTCATTCAATTTTATTTTATCCTTTTCTCTTTTATGTAACTTAGCTCTCTTTTACGGTTGAAAGACGACATTCATTTTACGGTGTCACAGTAGTCGGCAGGACAAAAATTAATTCGTTTCCTTTTGTCGCTGTTTATTCTTCCATCACATTTTGATTACTTTTTAAAACTAAAAATGGGGTATTTCTAAGATACTACGACTAAAGCTAATTATTATTTTGTTCTCATTTCCATTCTTCTTCAGCAATTACTGTTGGGCTTGTTGAATATTTTTCGTATAAAAATCATTTCAAAGATCTGAAAAATCACATTCGATTTAGAATAGTGAATGTACCAAATATTTGGAAAAATTTGTTTGCTTAAACGTTGTCGAAAATTGCTTAAAAATCAGACAAATTAAATTATAAAAATTTTTATACTAAATTTTAAAAAGGAAACAAAATTCCTCAACTTTAACGAGAAATTGCGTGAATCAAATTATTTTATAGAGAAGGAAATTGTGAATAATGTGATTGTTTTTCAATTTAAGTGGTCGGTTGTTTTAATCACATTAACTTACACATTATAATTTACAAGCGAACTTGTAACTTCCCTATTAACAGGAACTAGAATTGTAATATAACAAAAAATTAAAGCCGTATATTCACAAATAATTCTTGACCAGTGTATATTGTAGGCCATCATCATTCGAACAAATGTAAGTTTCGCATAGAAAGAGTATTGAAACTTATGAAATGGTAAAATCTACAGTTACAGACACAGTTTAGATAATATTCCAATGTTTGATGCATTATCAAAATATTTACTCATTTTTTTTATTTCTTACGGCATACCATGACATATAATTAAACAGACTATGTTTTCAGTATATCTGGACATTTTCTATGCTATGATTAAAGTTACTAAGATTGAGATTCAGTCTTAATTCGAATATAATATTATTGGAAGATATCATCATTCGAAAAAATGTAATGGTCGCATAGAAAGAATATTGAAACTTGTGAAATAGTAAAATTTACAGTTAACGACACAGTTTAGATATTATTACAAAGTTTGATGTGTTATCAAAATATTTACTGATCTTTATTTTAAATTTTTTACGTTGTACCATGACGTATAATTAAACAGACTATGTTTTCAGTAAATCTGGACATTTTCTATGCTATGATTAAAGTTACTAAGATTGAGATTCAGTCTTAATTCGAATATTCCATAATAAAGTAAGCGGAATAAAAATAATGTGAACGCTATTATAGGTGTAGAAATGATATATACTTGCTTAGCTGTACGTATTAGAAGCTTCCAAGTCACGAAACAATGAAATATTTCCCCTGATTTTCACCTTCAATCTCTTACTTTTTGTTACACTTTTGTTTTAGAAAAGTCTGAGCTTTCATCTATGCTATTGTGATCTGGATTCCTACAATATCAATTTTGTTAATTTAGTTTAAAATTACAACAGTATACTCCCTCCTAAGAAATGCATAAGGAAAAATAAGAATTTTCTCATTCAACACATGAGCACTTGTCTATTTAAAAATACAACTTTTCCGTAATTCCGTCAAACACGGAGGCTTGTGTGTACATTCTGAAATTAAATGTTTTAGTATTTTAATTGAAATAATAAAACATTTGATTGCAGTTAATTAATTAAGATTAGTGGAAGAAGATATTGAAATATAGCCATTTTCTTTTTCTGACCTGTTTTCTTTTTCTTTCCTTACGCTTGACTATATATATTAAGATTTTTATACTTTGATCTAGTGT
Source organism: Araneus ventricosus (assembly GCA_013235015.1). NCBI lineage: Eukaryota > Metazoa > Arthropoda > Arachnida > Araneae > Araneidae > Araneus > Araneus ventricosus. The sequence goes on from BGPR01001573.1 coordinate 217,327, forward strand.
TTGTGTGTGTTTGACTTTTTGATCCTTGCTTTTTTAATGGTTTTTGATTTAATGTTCTATTTTTTTTAAAAAAATTGTTTGATTTTATTTTTTTTATAATTTTAATGTGACGGTCTGCAACATGGACTTTTGGAGCCTCAGTGTATTTTTAGTGCTTCTGTAATTGTGTGTTTTCATTTTAAAACATTTATGCGTTTATATTTTTATAATTAATGTGGTTTTGAGCTTTAAACTTTTCTATTCTCTGCAGTTACTTTTTTCCTGTGTTTTAATTCACTTTGTGGCTTGTGTTTTTTGTATGGTTTTGATCATGCACTCCGTAAATGGAGTCATCTGTGTAGTGTGCTTTCTACGAATAAATAAATCATTAATAAATCATTTTGTTTCCGAAATCCGAATTTGACCAATTCGGAAAAAAAATGAAAAAAATTGAAGCAATTTTGTTTAGGCATCTTATGTTGAATAAGATAGTAATTTCTATAAACTTTAGTTCTATATATTTCTGTTTATCATATTTTAACGAAGGAATCTAATTAATTTTTGGTGGATCAAACTCGAACTCGAGATTTTGACGAACCTCCACATTTTAGTCCTCTCCTCGTCCGAAAAACAAAATTTTGGAATTATGTCTGTCTATCTGTGCGTTTGTCTTTGAACACGATAATTAGAAAACTATTAGAGCTACAGAGATGAAATTTGGTATGTTATCTTTACACATAATTTGTGGATTTCTATCAAATTTTTTACAAAATCCGTCATCAGGAAGTTTTTCTGTCTGTCTGTCTGTCCACGTTTATGTGAACGCTATAACTCAAAAACTTGAATAGCTAGATGGATAAAATTTGGTGCATAGTTTTATCATCAGGAATGTAAGTCCGTATACCAATTTGTACCGAATCCGTCAAATGGTTGACTGTCTGTCGGTCTGTTTAATCGCATAATTCTGAACGCTATAATTTCTAAAAGCAATGACTTACATAAATGAAATTTCGCATGTAGTCTTGTAACCGAATTGCAGATTTATCTTTAATTTTCGATTAATTCGTTGAAAAAACAGCTTTGAAATTCCACATTCAGCTTCTTCCTGAATCTACGGCGCAAAATAAAAAAAATGGCGCGTTCTCCCCGCCTGTGTTAGGTTAATACCACATGTTTCTGGCGCTCGGTGTATTATCTTACCCACCCACGTTAGACGTGTGCCAGAAAGTTTCGAGAAGGTCACTCCCGCTGGTTTGCCTTTCACACCCTTTTTTGTGGACGGTCTGTGATCGGAGTTGAGTTTGGAAATGGTGCAGAACTTCCTTCTTTAGTTGTTTCCCTGCTACGCTGGTACAGTTGCACAGTTTACAGTTCAATGGTGAGTTCTCTTCTCTCCGGATGCTTTCTTAACTCTATCGATACGGAACCGTCCCTTACGTCCCTTCAAGCAAAAGACGATAGCCGTCCGAATATCACTCTGAAATTTCCACCCCCTTTCCTTAAGTGTGATTGATTTCTCACCAGCGGCGCGTGCTTTCTTTGTTAGAGTGGCTCGCCTAGATGTGTTTGGGGAAGAGGAGAGTTTTCTTACAATTCGGACAATGCCAGCTGTCATTGTAGTTTTTGAGGGGGAAAGTGAATTTCCCTTATCTTTGACAGAGGAGCCCGGACGTTCCCGTATTTTGAGATCCCTTTATTTCAATGGCCTTAGAAATCAGAGGTTTAAGCAGGTGGAGTATCCTCCTGAATTAAAGATATCAGAAATAGGAATTTAAAATTTTCCCACCGATAAGATTCATTTCTAGACTTACACATTTTGTGGAGTAAGCATGGGTTATACAGAAACAAATGCTGAAGGTAGATACAAAGCTGAACAATACAATGTAGTATACATATGATTCTTTATAAAAAAAGATATGTGTAGAAAAGTGTATATTCGTTATTGAAACTATCTGCAAGTAAAAACATAATGAATAATGCAATATTAAAAGATACGAAATTTATAAATTTTTTGAGGAAAATGGTTTAATTCTTTTATTTTAAAATGCAAAAAGGATTGAATTTCAAAAATATGGAAATAAGTCCGCAATCATAGGAAGAGTTCAGCAGACTAAAATGGATTTATTTTTAATAATTTAATTCAGTACTTTATTTCGCAATTGTCATATCAGTACTTTAATTCGGAATCTATTTATTTAATTAATCATTATTTGTTTAGTTTCGTTCCAAAATTATACCATACCTCTTAAAATCTGATGTCTTTTTTGATCTAGTTGAAAATATTATTGGAAGAGCTAAATATTTAAATTCTTCATAAAACAGTTTCGCACGAAAGACTTAAATTGTATAGAATTCCTTTCTTTAAAATATTATTTTTGAAAGAAAATGATAGATGCATCTTACATTTTTAGCTCATAAAGAAAAGTGAAATATGAAATTATCATTATGGGATTAGTTTGCGAACAAAAAGTTAACTCATAAATATAAATGTTCCTGTAAATACAGTGCTTCTTAAAAACGCTTTCCGAATACTTAAATTATTTTATTTCTTTCCCTACATCCACTAGTTTATTAAAGCGCTACTAGAAAAAGAATAAAAGTAGCTGGTAGCGAATTATGAGTATTTGAAATAAAGAAAATGAATGAAGTATATTCATATGCTTTTAATTTTCAAGAAAATAAAATATTACTTTTATATTTTAAATACCCAACACATGAATTATCCCAAAAATAAATCGCATTCGGCAGAAAATGTATTTTGTATTTTTGATTTTTTAAATTTATGTTCGAAAGGTAGTATGGATTTTAAAATTATATATATATATATATATATATACAAACATAACAAAATGAACGAAAATTTCTGTTTTCGCTTAACAATTAACGAAATATTTCTTTCAGCGCAAATGATTGTGAGGTGAGTCATAAAGATCTGTTTATTCTAATTTAATTGGATTTATGTCCGTTTTAACCTAAAACCGTCATTAATTACCTAAAAAGAAAATTAATTCAAAATCGGAAATGAGCTACAAAACGATTACGAAACATTAGCGCTGTAAAACAAAATGCCAGTTAATATATAGTTATTAACGAGGCTTCTTTTATTCATTCATGAAGTGTCCCCCTTGAATAACAACGTTCATCATTGAAAAGTTCTGCACAGAGCTCTCATTTTCCAAGGCCCCTCTCACCAAAAAAATAAAAATATAAATAATTCACCTCCTTTTGTTCATTCACAACGGACAGCCATAAGCTGCTGACGTGACTCCGTGAATCCCACCCAGGGGACCAATGGCTTCCCTTTTCATGCCCGTAATCACCCCCACGCAATTTGCTCCTTTTCATTAAAACCGAAGAGCAAGATGGCATGATGGCAGTCTCAAAACTCGCCGACCGGAATGGAGGGTTGTTTCGGTCCCCAACACTTGTTGCAGGATGTCGTTCATCGTTGTATAATGGATGTGGTCTGAAGGGGCAACCTTTCGTTCGACACCACATTGCAATTTGGGCTTTCGTGTTAACATGTCGAAAATTAGATCGCGGTGATTTCACTTCCGCAAAAGATTGCGTAATTAAGAGTTGAATATTTATGGCTTGTTTAATTTGATTGCATTTATGTTGTAATTTATAACCTGCCTTGTTAAGAAAGCGAATTTCATTGGCTTTGTAACAATAAGCTTGCAGATTATATAGGGAACAATAAGTTGTGTTCTGTAGACGATATTCTGTTTAGGTTAAGAATTTTCAAAATTCATGTGATGAATAAAGCAATTATTATTTCACCGATGGATTGGAAATGCCATTTTCTTAAGCGATATCTTTGTACTAAGAATTGAATGTCGAGATGTAAACTTCAATTTGAAAGAATTTGTGTATGTCGTAGGCATTTATGAAACTTCTTTGTTTCAAGAATTACCACATCTTTTTTTTTTTAATAATTTGATTGTAATGAACAACTATAAAAGATATTTTTTCTCCATTAATATTAACAAAATGTTCTCTTAAAATATCTATCTTTAATTGTTTCATGCTGGTTATACTTTGCTATTACAATATAAGTAATCTGTAAAGTTTTATAAATTGCAAGTAAAAATATAAAAATGAAAGCTTTTCAAAAGGAATATAAAAAAAATTAAATAGACATTTGTTTAGTAATATTGGAAAGCTAAAGCAAACAGTAAAAATAAAAAAATAAACGTTCACAAAAAGCGTCTATCAATAACATAACATTTATGACCTGTGTACTTCTGGAAAATCTAGCATAGGTGTCAAGAAATATATTCTATAGATTATATTAAGTTCGGTGAAATTGAAATCATTTCTTGAAGACTTTGGATGCGCTTTCTTATGTTTGGATTAAAATATTTCAGTAACCTTACAGTAAATTCAGATTTCTTTAAATGATTTAAATTTTTTTAATGTGTAACAGAAGTAAAGATTCTCTTTAAATTTCATCGGAAAAATTAAGCAATATATGTAAGAAAACATTAAAATATTTAGAATATGTGGCAAAATTTAAAACATGATCTTAAGTAAAGAGAATTTTTAAAATATTCCCATTATCTGCATATTGACTTTTTTGTTTATTTCAGTTAAATCAGATATAATTAAAATCTTAATTATCTTTATTTAGATATTAACAATTTTAGGTATGTGGAAGAATATTATATTCTTTAAGCAATACGAATGGCATTTTTAAAATACTGTAAAACGTTATTCTTAGAATTTAAATTGTTGCATTTAAGCATAATTAAATTATTACAGATATTAGTTTGGCTATTTTTTATTGATGAGACACTTAAAGAATATCAAACTGTATACCAGTAACTTCAGCTGAGATATATGCTCATGAAATATCATTTCTTTGCATTGATTAGCTTTATGTTTAAAATCACATTACAATACATTTTTAGATTATTCATTTGAGACAGGAAAGTAAACATTTTCTGGAAAAATTTTAAATTTTCGATTATGTCATAAAAATATTATTTATTTATAATGCTGTAAGATCATTAGAAAATAATTTTTTTAATCACCACATTTTCTTGCCATATTTTTCGGGCGATTCAAAAATCTTTAATTTGCCATTTTTTGTTTCCAACACATTGTCAGCCATTTTAAGAAAATTATTATCTGGTCTTTGTCATGTCTTCCTTTCTTTTATACTAGATTTACATAAAAAAAAGTTTCATTTGCTCTCTAAATGGAGATTAAATTTTCAGATCTTTTTCTCTAATGCCGAACATCTTCCCAACCTAGTAAATCAAATTTTTAAACATAAATATTGTAAATCGAAATCGCTTTAGCATGTACAGATATGAGTAAAAACGATTTAATTTTAATATTCTGGGCTATTGTGACAATAATGAAATTTAATGCAGCATTTGGACAATAAAAGCTCTTTCATTTATTGCTGAAAAAAATAAAGAGAATGAGACTGGATGGAAAAGAAAAATATCGAAGAGAAAATTTAACAGATGGTCGGGAAAAACTTCTGTTCTGTTCGTGAAGCCGTCAATGGCACTGAAGCAGGAGCTAACAAATAAAAAAAATTAAAGTGGCCACCCCTCAGCAACAGAGAGCTATCTTAAGTGCTTGTTGATTTCTGATTTCCATCACACAGCTTTTTTTCAAACGGCAAAATAGTGACAAACATTATAGTAAGATGAGAAATGCGAGTTTAAATTAAGAGAAATGAATCGTTGTTCTGAATGTGTCCGTGTCTTTTTTCCTTTTTTAGCTGTTTTGCATATTTAAGCAGATATTGAATTCATATTTAAATAGGAAAAGTTTTGAACTCGGAAACTACGCGAAAATCGTCTTTTTTCTTTTCTTTTTTGAGCTGTTTTGCATATTAAATTCATCTTTAAATATGAACAGATTTAAATCCCTAAACTACAAGAGTATCTTAATTTTCAAGCAAGAATTAAAACAGGTTGAGTTTATCGTTTTGACAAGTGACTATTGTTTGTTGTGGAAACAAACGAAATGTGTACCGAAGAGATATACTTTGTTTTAAGCAATACGACATTTTGTACGTTGTTTAAACAAGACTGAAAGCCTTTTTTTTATTTTGCAGATATAAAGTGAAATAAAACATAAAATGAGACTAAATGAAAATGAAAAATGACGGTGGGAAAATGTAGCAATGCAGCATGAGGAGAAATATGGATTTAAATAAAAATAAATAAGGTTCAGTTTGAAATTCATCCTCTTTTTTCTGTTGTATGTTGTTAAACAGAGCTTGAATTTTTTCTGTAAATGCAACCAGAAGTAGGAAATTTTTCGAGTTTCTTATTGGTCAACAAAGACTTAAAGGAATTTAGTAAAGGGGTTTGTGCTTTTGCGTGTTGTAAAATCAAGGGTGATGTGTAACAAAGGGATCTACGTTAGTTTTATATTAATTTTTATACATTTATGTAAAAATTAAATTTGTAATGATAGAGAAACATTGTTTAGGTATGAATAATGAAACAGTTTTATTACTTAATGCAAAATTAACAAATTAATAAATTTTGATTTTAAAAAATGATTGAATGGATTGGTTTGATTTTAATTTCAAATACAAAATATAATACAATAAAATACCTTTAAGAATTTTTTTTGAATTTTTACTTTTTAGTTTTTAGAATATAATCATCATACAAAGGTTTTGAATTAATTTCTATAATTGTTGAATCTCACTATCCATCAAAATTATTTTTGTTCTATCAGAATACATAAATAGCGCATAATTTGATTTTTCTAATAATCAAGATATAATTCGAAGTTCTTAAGAAATATTGGTTTTCAGGCTCTGTTCTTTGCAGTTATCAATACATGAGAATATTTGGAATCACTATTACATTTCGTTTACGAGAAAGAAATAGAATACAATTTCGTATTTTCTTCGATGCTTGTTTTGGAAACCCTCTTAACGGCAATATTTGCAAGACCAACACATTGTGTAGAAAACCCCACAGAACAAGGTATACATTTCAATATACGTGTCAAAAGTTCGGAAATCTTGATTCGCATTTCAATATACATGTCATTTGAATACATATATGATCCAACTATATATCGGTACGGGTGCATAATATGGATACATTAAATCTCTTAATAAATTTCACTTAAAGAAAGTGAGTTATATTTTTGCCATTACTTATTTTCATATCTCTCTTTAGAAGCATACTTAGAAAATTGATTATGTTTCTGTGTTTTAAAGATTTATGAAAAAGGCGTATTTTTAAATAATATATGCTCTATGCTGAATGATGAAATCCTTATTTCTATTATAAGTTTTTTCAGGGGCAATTGTGACTTGTTACTTTTAAACTCAAAGATATGAAAATGATTATTGCCTATAAAGTATGAAGATCGTTCTCATCATGCTAGAAGAAAAATACCCATAGAAGCTCTTCCTTATGTCCAGCCTCAAGGGACAGCTATAAGTTGCTGACGTGATCCGTAAAGCCACTCCAAAAAATCCATATCCTTTCTTTTTATATCCGTACTCCCCCTCACGCAAATTACTCGTTTTTATTAAACTCTGAATACACCAGCCGGCATGACGAGAGAATTAAAACTCCCTATCCGGAATAGAAGGTTGTTTCGTTCTTAACACTTGTTGAGAAGTGCCGTTCTATAATAAATGCGATCTAAAATGGCATATCTGTCTTTAGAAACATACATACAAAAATGTTTATGTTCCTGTGTTTTAATTTATGGAAAAGGCTTATTTTTAAATAATATATGCCCCATGCTGAATGATGAAATCCTTATTTCTATTATAAGTGTTTTCAAGGGCAATTGTGACTTGTTACTTTTAAACTCAATGTTATGAAAATGATTATTGACTATAAAGTGTGAAAATCGTTCTCATCATGCTAGAAGAAAAATACCCATAGAAGCTCGTCCTTATGTCCAGCCTGAAGGGACAGCTATAAGTTGCTTACGTGATCCGTAAATTCACTCCAAAAAAATCAATATATTTCTTTTTATACCCGTAATCCCCTTCACGCAAATTGCTCGTTTTTATTAACCTCTCAATACACAAGCCGGCATGACGAGAGACTTAAAACACCCTATCCGGAATAGAAGGTTGTTCCGTTCTTAACACTTGTTGCGAAGTGCCGTTAGTAGTTCTACTATAATGAATGCGATTTAAAGTGGCATATCTGTCTTTAGAAGCATACTTAGAAGATTGTTTATGTTTCTGTGTTCATCCTCGTGAAATGTAATGAGTTAGCAACACTTAATTCATATCACAGATTTCGATATGTAAACAATCATTCCAAATTTTGTACTTCCAAAGAACTTCAAATTATTTATCGAAAATTCAGCTCTACATTATTAAAATACTTAATCCATAACTTTTCACTAAAAGAAATCAACGCAACGTTTTACTTTCCTCACCAAACTTGTCTATAGGTATAAAATTAATGCACTCGAAAGCTGCAATTCAGATTTAGAGCAGTGAACACAATGTATTCTAAAGGAGCAGAACGACTTCTGGATGCAGGCTAACGAAGTTATGCGTGAATAGCTAAATCATCTCTACTCTGAAGATTGAAAAGCTGGAGAGCTGCGACTGGTGAAGCCGCCAAAGTTTAACCAATTGCTGAATTTGCTTGAAGGCTCGCTGCTGTCGATTCTGGTGTAGATATGTCTTTATCAAGCGTTGGTGATGAAGATTAAATTGGGTAGGTGTTGAAGGGTTGAGTATAGGCTCTGTTTTTGTGATGTATGTTGCTAGGATCAGTTCACAGAAAATATTACATTGAACAAAAGTCTGGGACAAAATTTTGGCGGATATTAAAGAAATTTTAATATATTGATATACAGGGTGTCCACACTTATCGGGATCAATAGCTAATTTCTAAACAGTTAGGGATAGACATATAGTTCCAATTGGAAAAATACTTTAAATGAAGGGAAAAATTAAAATATATGTTTTTAGAGTCACTAAAACAACTAACTTTCTGAAAAGAAATACGAATTCTAACTTTTTATACGGTCCCCCGGTCGCATCAGTCATATTTAGTAAAATATTCTTGACGTTGTAACTTTCTAACCAAAAAAAGTCTCACTCTTCTGCGACTAAAACTGAGCGAGTTCTGGAGCTTCGAATTTCATGATTTTTAACCAATCAGCGGCGTCGTCGAGCAAATGCTGTGCATTGATTGTTGGATCGACTTCAAGAAGGCTATTGAAATGGTGTAAAGTGATATAAGTCAGCGATATTCAAAGCTCCATAACTCGGTCAGTTTTAGTCGCAGAAGAGTGGACTTTTTTGTTTAAAATGTTAGAATGCCAAAAATATTTTTAAATATGACTGATGCGACCTGGGGACCGTATAAAAAGTTAGAATTCGTATTTGTTTTCAGAAAGTTAGTTGTTTTAGTGACTCTAAAAACATATATTATAATTCTTCCCTTCATTTACAACATTTTTTCAATTGAAACTATATGTTTATCCCTAACGGTTTAGAAATTAACTATTGCTCAGGATAAGTGTGGGCATCCTGTATATACAAAAAACCCGTTTATACAAAAGGAATCTTATTTTGCATATTGAATGAAATGTTGAAATGAAAAGCAAAGAACAAGAATTCAGTGCTATTCACATGACAATTTGCTGTGAAAATTTGTAACAATGATATTATCTGAGATTCTTGTTGGATAAAAAAAATGGTGTAATGATATTATTTATATATGAATTTATATGAAAACTGTAATATAATATATTTTAAATAATTCGGTGTAATTTGAATGTGTATTGACTCAGGAAAATTTCTGTTACATGATTTTTTTAAATTTACATTTCAAGATATGCAAGTTATTTCCTGAATTGCAGGAAGGGAAATTAATTTAATTAAAAATAAGTATTTCAAGTAAAATTCAAAAGTACAGAAGTGATGGCTTAAAGTTGCAGAGCACAAAATTACTTTATAAGGAATGTTGTAAAATGTCTTAAAAACACATGTAACCAAAGGAAGCATTTATGTAGGAACTATATTCACCAAAAGTGAAAAGAAATACAAACTTAATTTGTGTGTGTGCTTCTTGTGTAATTTTTTTTGCTTTTTTCTAACAGTCAGGGTAAAAAATATTCAACTCGTTGAAATTTATCTATTTTATTTCTATTTTAATGAATTTTTTTAACAGAAATATGTTCATATTTTATAATTTTTAATAAATAATGTTACTCATGACAAAATGCCTTAAATGATTTTTTCTTGCATTTCATCACGGAAATATATAATTGAAAAACATGTCGAATTTCGTATGCAGTTTGAAGATGATGAATTTAAAAATTAAATTATTATGATAGTTGAATTTTTAAAGATCGAGAATCTCTTATAAATAAAAACATTTTATAAATGTTTTTCTCTTTTACTCCAACAGGTTGTTTAAAAATACGGATATATTCTAGAATGCATTCAAATAATCCGGAACCTAAAACATGAATTTTCTATGCGATCTTGTAAGGACAGAGCAACTCCATTTCAAAGGAATTTTCAGATTAATATTTCTTTTCTTCAATAAAACAGTTAAATTTTGAATTCCAGAGATTCTTTAAAATCTATCAGCACCTACTTACAATGTGCCTGCTGAAGTCCGTTGTCACCCCAATATTTTCCGAACGGCAAGAGCTATAGTCATAAAAGTGGGGTATAGGTATAGTTAAGTTGTCATGTGCTACGCAAGGAAACATTTTACAGGTACACCTGACGGCAAAATTCAGAGTTAGCTTTCTTATCTCAAAAACGATAGGAAATACGGGAAAAAAGTCAATTACAAAGTTGTTCAGCAGTATCGATTTATTACAAAAAACATTAGTTCACAAAAATGATACAAATGAAAACACAAAACGCACATTGTTGATCGCGTTGAATAAAACTTCACTTGCCGGAAATGAGGTTCATCTATCTGTCATGCTCAAAATGGTGTCCTTCAGCAACAATACACATCTGGACACGGGACTGCACTTCCTGCTGCATATTGAACAACATGGCAGGTGACATTCTAGCACAAGTATTCGTAATACGGTTTCGAAGCTCCTGCAGTTTTGGAGGAGGGGTTGCATACACTCGCTGTTTATCCCCACAGAAAAAAGTTCAATGGGTTCAGGTCAGATAAACGTGGAGGCCATTCTATGCAACCACCATACCCGACGACTTGTGGCTGGAATGTGTCCCGAATGTATTGTTGGACACTTGATACCTTGTGCGTAGGGGCGCCGTCGTGTTGGAACCATACATTCCGGAGGTCACTCAACGGCAAATCCTTTAGAAAATCGGATATTACGTCCTTCAGAAGTTACAAGTATCGGGATCCCGTTAACGTGCCTTCGTGAAATACCGGGCCAATCATTGAAAATTCCGCACCAGACATTTATCGACCAGCGTACTTGATGTCGAACTTCGACGGCACATCTAAGGTTAACCAGCTGCCAAAAATGGATGTTCTGCTTATTGTACATAGTATTACGCGAAAAGTATGCCTCATCCGTCCATATGATGTCGGCAAGAAACGTTGGCTGGACCTCTAAGCGGTTCATGATGAAGTTGTACCAATCATAACGTCTCTGAGCATCCCCTGTCATTAGTGCCTGCACGGATATAGGCCGGTAAGGATGAACACCTAGTTTATTCAAGATAATCCAAATGCGGCTTTTTGAGAGGCCACAGTGTTCACTGATCTCTCTTGTGGTGCTCTGAGGATGGGCGAAGGCATATGCTATACGTCTTCTGGCTGCACTCACTGTCCTACTCTTCTTGGTCTGCCGGGTCGAGGTCTGTTGGTCACACTGCCCGTCTCCTTGCCTTTACGATGACCTGCCATGAAGGATGTGGCCCTCCGGGAAAAAGTTCACGATATAGTCGTTGTGCCGCTCTTGTCTGGCGCCCACATTCACCGTAAGTTAAGACCATCTCGCAATACTCATTGGTAGAAAATGTAGATATGATTACGAGTTTCAATATACAACACCCGCGGAACTCTTTTTTTTGTATACTTGTGTCTGGCGCAGAGGTATGACGTGTCATATTTATTTGCATAAGGCCGAAATTTATGCGATTCGCATACCAAATGAGCATTTAGTTGAGATGATGCTCTTTCTAAGCGATATTGAAGAATCCGCATCATCTACTAATTTTGTTACCGCAGTTGCAAGGACAGCATGCACCAGCCTGGACAGGAGCCGGGGTCCTCTCGTATTGTACTCACGCATGCTGACATCTGTGCCACGATAAGGGATGCTCTGGAGTGTGACGTTTTCTCTTTTCTTCCGCGTTATGTCGCGTTACAATTTTGAGAGTTGCGAACCAAACAAATATGCATTTAACGCCTTTTATTTTTAACATTACTGTATGGAAGGTGTCTTCTCTTACTAAATCGATGATGCTGAACAACTTTGTAATCGACTTTTTTCCCGTATGTCGTACCGTTTTTGAGATAAGAACGCTAACTCCGAATTTTTGCCACCAGTTGGCAATGTAAGCGGTTTTCTTGCGTAACGCATGGTAACTTTACTATACCTAGACCCCACTTTTATGACTATAGCTCTTGCCGTTCAGTAATTATTGGGGTGACAGCGGACTTCAGCGGGCACACTGTATACCTTTAACGTTAAAAATATCAAGCATGTTTGAACATGATATGTTGATTAAGTAAATAGAATTTTTTATGAATGCAATTAAAAAGCAATATTTTAGATTGTTTACACTGAAGATACGATCCGGTTTTTTTTGTAAAGAGAATACGTTTCCAGTTTTTGTTTTAAAATATCAAGCATGTTTGAACATGATATGTTGATTAAGTAAATAGAATTTTTTATGAATGCAATTAAAAAGCAATATTTTAGATTGTTTACACTGAAGATACGATCCGGTTTTATTTTGTAAAGAGAATACGTTTCCAGTTTTTGTTTTAAAATAAATATTTACAGAATACCATTGAATTATTCAAATATAACCGGACAGTTTTAATGAAAAGAAGTAGATGAAAAAGCCACAGATAATACCGAAGTTACTCTGAATCATTATTGAAAAAATGAAAAAGTCAGAAGCAAAGTTTAAACGCAAGGTATTTATTTTTTTTCTCATTATTTTTGTTTGGTGGTTTTCTGGAAAGTATAAGTGATAAATGTTATAAGGAAGGACATTTAATATACCGAAATGCAAGCTATGAGATGTGGGAAAGAGAAAGGAGACACATGTTTCAGTAATAAAATAAGGAAAAATAAATGATGAAGGAAAGAATGTCTAAATCTTGCTCAGCTATAAATTTATCGTCATAATATGGGACATCTAAAAGTTACAGATACATATGAAGATGTTCATATTTTTCTAATCTTTGAACTCATTTTCATGATTTTTTTGATGCCGCTGCTTAATATCAGGAAGTAAAATGGCTTTATTGAATTCCCGGGGAATTTATAAATATTTATTACAAAGTATATAATTACTAAGAAAACTAGGACCTTTCCAACATGCATTTAAAAGATAGTTACATTAGAACTATATTTTGGATGTTTTTATTTAAAAGAACCCCTTCATTTAAGAAAAAAATATCGGGCGAAATTTAAAACAGCAGATGCATAAACCAATAAAAACAATGGAGTGACTTCGAATATTAATAATAAAATAAAAAAGCTAATAGTGTCCATTTTAAATGCTTCCTTTTTTGTTCCTTCGCGTAAGAGCGATAGCAATTTTGCAAAAAAACATCCATATAAGCTGAAATGTTTATTCTGTGTTTTGCTTCATATTTATTGCAAACTTTTCGTTAAACGCTCATTAATTGTCTAATTAATCAAACATAAATATAGGTTTCGCATTTTTTCATGTCTATATTTTTCTCATCAGTTTGATGTAACTGTTTTTTTTTTAAATTTCTTTTTTGTACCTTTATAAATTAAGCGCAACCATTTTCAAAATGGAATTATGACGATATAAGCGTCATTCTAATTTTTAATAATTTTTTTTCTTTATTTTAAATTTTTTCCAGTGCTGTCCAATTCCACATGTTTCTGTTTTAATGAAATTCGAAAAGTTAAGGGCTTTCCTACTTTATATTTTCGTTCATGGATATTACTCACTCATTACCAATTTTAATGTTAAATGATTTATAAATAAAACTGTATAAAAATAGCAGAATCAAAAGTAAACGGAAAGGTAAAAAGTTTAGGTGTAACAACGAAATAATTAGTCATCTACTTTACTGTTCTAATATATTTAAAAATATACAGTGGAACTTTCTGAGTTAATATTAATTCATGATGTGATTATAGTACAATAATGCGGCATAATTAGAGCAGTAGAATATTTAAATATAATCTCAGAAGAGATAATATTTGTCTATCAGGTCAAAAAATTATTTTAAACTCAGAGAAATGGACTGCCATCTAACCATCGTGTAAAGCCTCTTTACTATCTAATTTTTGAAAAATTAAACAGGATTTTTTTTCTTTCAAAGGAAATATCAATAAAACGTCGTATGTATGAAAATATTTTAAATTGTAACAAATATTTGGCATTCTAAAAGAATCTGCCCCATACTTGCAATAAGCTTATCACTTACATAAAAAAAATATTGTTTACATATTTCTTACTAAGCAAAATGAGAGAAATATTTAAACTATTTTGTAAATTTCTTTGATAAATTTGAGCGCAAGAGGAATTTTCTATGACGGGCTATTTTATTAACAATTATTCATGTCGATGTCATACAAATCGAAGCAGATAAGTGACAAACAACAAACGTAACAAACAAATATAAAAACGGCTATGGCGGTAGTTTAGGAGATTCGAATTGTTACAACATTTAAAAAAATGCTCATTTTACAATTACGCATCAACAATATATTTGAAAAATTATTTGAAACATGAGGTATTAATGGATTAGAAATAAAATATTAAATCACATTGTGCATCTTAAAAAATTATTGCCTGTAAGTACCAGCGTGAATAATACTAAAATATAATTTTTTGATAAGCATATAATAAGAAATAATACTGCCAACAATTAATTACAATGATTAAGTTTATTAAGATTGACACGAGCATAAAACTTCATAATGTTATTTGATTCCTCTTTATTTAATAACTCTCTCTATTTAATATTAAACTTTATCTTATACATTTAACATATATTTTTCAAAGCCGCTCTAAAACTGTGATTAGAAACTCTGATATTATTTATGACAATTTTGTCATAAATTCCAGACTTTGGATTTCACTTTTTTCCTTTAGCCTTTATACGCTCCAAGAAATAAAGCCTCAGTGTGCAACAATCTCGTCTTTTTATTTATTTTTTTGTTTTTCTCTCTCTTTTCATTTTATCTCCCCGTTAAAAACTGTGCCTACAGGACGCTAGTAAATTTTATTCGCTATCCACTCTTTCTTCCGCTTAGTAAGCATGTATTTAAGTCCATAAAATCCGTGCATCCTATCTGAGAAAATGGCACATATTTCATTCTTAAAATGCAATTTGTAGATTTCGAGCCAATGAGCGCAGGTAATAAATTTCATTTTTTGAAATAAAAAAGTGTTTAATTAGTGGAGTTTTTTTAGTTCTGAGCGTCTGTCATCATTAATGGTGCAGCGTCAGCATTTTCGTTCTTGAAATATGTTATTTTTCACCAAACCTTGTGATAAGGTAGATGTCGATAAATAGTTTCATTTCATTGCTTGGCAAGAAAATTATCCTGGTTCTGTGCAGATATCTAATTATTCAGAGGGTGTCCTAAATAAATGTCGTTAATAGGGTGTGGATTGTTTCCGTACGTTAACATTTCTGTTTTCAGTAGTTGACAGTTTCTCAATGTTTGTTGAATATTCCGCTCGTAACGTATGTTTGCACAAAATAACAGCAATTAGTTTCCAAATTCTGAGTCATCAAATATATGGTTGCTTACATCTCTTGTCATTTTAATTCTAATATGCTGCCGATTTTTTTATCTTAAATAAACGTTGAGACAAAAGGGTAGAATGCAATGATAAAGTGGTAAAAATTTTATTAAATGGCAAAAATTTTAAGTAAAAGAAAATTTTTTTCCAATAATACAAATCTGCAGAATTTGATTTGTATATTTTAAAATTAAAAAGAAAATTAATTATAAAAATATCACCATGATTTTCCATGAGTAAAATAAATTTATTGACAAAAACATGAATAGAAATTTTTTTTTTATTTTCATAGTGTTTCATTGATGGAATTAATATTAAAACACTGAGGAACAAAGAAACACTTTCGTCAATTCCTCAACATGACCATAAGTTTGCTTTATTGTAACAATTCAAGTAAATATGCATAATGTGGAGAAAATACAAGATTATAGTGCAATGAGTGCAAAAAAATAAGTAACTGTATTGGAAATACTTCCTAGAATGTCTTAGGATACAGTTATAAAATATCATTTTCGGCACATTTTTGTGCAAAATGTATTTTTAATTAATATAATTCATAAATTTTCAATTGAATTCATATCCGTGCTCAGTTATAAAAATAACTATTTCAATATTTTGCTCATTATTCAGTTTGATCCATTTGTATGTTATCCATTTCATTGTCTACTGTAATGAAGGTATATGCATTTATTTTAATTATCAATCTAAATGACTGCTGCATCAGATCATCTGCTAAAATCTCATATGCTTAGATTTTACAAAATTGAACGTGCTGAAAATGCTAAATGGAAGCTTGCATTTGTTGGGAATGTACACAATTTTCAATTTTAACGGATTTAGGGCCTTATGAGGCTGCTGATTTTAAAACGTATTTCGCTTTTGGCGTTTAGTATTTGAAATAATGCATATTGCCAACATTTCAATGGGGTCTGCAGAAGGGTGCGTCCAAAAAAGTCAATTTATTGTCATGTCACTATAGAGCGCGAAAATTTTAAAATTGGTGAGAAATGAAACATGGGAAAAATTAATTTAATTCATTGATATATGCCGCTCCTGCATGGGTCTCTAAAATACTAAAAAGTGGCGAAACACTTTCATCCGCTTGCCAAGGAATTTTAACAGTTTTAGGGTATTATGAGGCTACTGATTTCAAAACGTATTTCACTTTTTGCGTTTAGTTTTTGAAATAATACATATTGTCAACATTTCAATAACGTCTGCATCTGGGTGCGTTGGAAAAAGTCAATTTATTGTCATGTCACTCTATAGCGGGAAAATTTTCAAATTAGTGAGAAATAAAACTTGGAAAAAATTAATTAAATTCATTTATATCTATCTCTCGGTCATGGGCCTTAAAAGTCCTAAAAAGTGGCAAAATTAAACTGTTTATCATTAATTTTTATAATTTTAAAAAATTATCTTAATCTCTTTATTATAGCATTAGATGTACTCAATTTCTTAAGAGTGATGAATTTTATATTATCAAAATATATCTATAACTTCCTGTCACTTATTTCTTTCAAAGTTTCCAAAAATATGTGAAATTACTTCAATATGAAATTTTTAGTTCCTAATCAACATCACAATCTTTACACATCATTTTGTAGATGGAATGCAGTATGTCAATATACATTCATAATAAAAGGTTATTTAGGTCTAAAAAATATATAATTTATTTATTTATTTTGTTTAGGATAACACCTGCAAAACAGCTCCAAAAGCAGAATATGATTTGTTAGTTCAGAACGTATCCAAAGAATACAGAAAGTAACAAAATCAAGCCTTTAAGAAAAGACTTCGGCTACCAGGATATCAAAGTAATGCAAGAAAGATATCAAGGGAGGTGGGACATACATATGTTGGCAGATTAATGCTAGAGACTCCAACGCGAAACTGTTCGTAATAGGAAATCATATATAAGCTTTTCCAGGAAATAATTTAACAAGATCATGTTATTTTCATTTTATTGAACTTAATATAACATCATCATGAATTTTCAGCATACCATTATGATGCATTTATTTTATTTGTTGAAATTTATTTCTTTCGTTAATATTGTTTTAAATTTTATTCCTTAACTTACATTTGGCACAGATTTTATGTAATTTCTGAATATATTTATTTTGTGATTTATATATTGATAACTCTTTATAATTAAATTGATTTATTGATAGTTATAATTAAGGACATAATGTTCAGCGAAGTATCTATCATAAATAAATATTTTTGATGCTGCATCGTCAGATTCTTACATTGTTCAGATAATATAAATAAAACTAAGTGTAATATATACGCCATATTGCATGGATTTTTGTGTTTGAAATTAATTATTAGGTTCAATTTTGCTTATTAATAAAAAATGTAATTTTTTTCAAACTTTTTTGAAAAAAAATTCAAATCTTGTATTTTATATATTCTACATAGCTACTTTTAGCTTAACATGATTGAAAACAATTAGTGGTTTGAATTTTACTAAATAATCTAATGTTAAATATAGTTATTACTTAATACTTTAAAATATCATCGAAATCTCGAAAAATAACATTTAATATACTTCACTATTTCTTTAATTTGGCAGTGAAATACTGCTGAAACTACTTTTTAATCGCTTATCCATTTTTGAAATTCTAATGCAAATATAAATATGAAATGTTGATACTTTGATTAATCTTTCTTAGTAATAACATACGAAGAATTAGAAATAGAATATTTCTTTTTAAAACATTATCGTATAGTAAATTTTGCGAAAAGAGAACATATTTTGACTTTCTACACAACTGGAAACTCTATGTACAGATGAAGGCTAGTTCAATTCGTGAAACCCTAATAATCAATCACTAGTTTGAGCTCAAAAGCACAATAAATAAAGAAACAAATAATAAAGACCAAATTTTTCCGGGTTGAAAGTATAAATATAAAAATCATTCTACGTCAACATTTCGTTAAATGTAATTTATGCTTTCACATGACTTTAAAAAATGCATGAAGCTTTCAGCAGACAGATGCAGAGTTCTGAGTTGCATTGCATTCTTTTTCTAAAAGCGTATTTTAAGATTAATTTGAGAATACCAAGCTTACCAAATGAGAGAATATGTCTGTAAGCTGGCACAATTGTCTTATGATCAGATAAATCATTATAAAATGATGAGAATTACAACTGTATAAGATTGCTAGCCGCTGAATAGCCTTGCGTAGAAATGCGAGGGTTGTTGAAAGTTGTTTCTGAACATCCTATGCAAAAAATCACGATTCTAACAACATTAATTGAAAATTTTCTTTTAGAATTATCAAAATACATAGTAATTATATTTCTTATAAAATTAGACTCCGAAAACTTATATAAAAAAGTCCTAAAGGAGATAAAAGCAAACCGTGTCGTATGCTATCTCATACTTGCAATTGAGTAACAGTCCAAGAAGGGAAATAAATGTATCGGACCTATAGTGAATGTCTTATAACCTTGTTTTTCTTTTCCTTTTTTCTTTGTAGAAATAATTTCCGGCACTTCTTTAATGCGACCCCGTAGTATTAACCGTGCCATGAAAAGAAAGAAAAAATAATTCTGAATCAGACGTAAGACTGAAAGTAAATGGTTTATGTTTGACAGTAAGGCCCTGAGGCAAAGTCTAGAGATCGGACCTTATCGGTTCATTAGAGCCAGCGATATTAAAGAACGAAACACGAAATAGAACACAAACCCTGTCCCAGCTCTGAGGTTAAAAAAACTTTCGTCTGTTAGCTTGACCGCAGGAATGAATAGATGATGATTTTTTTTTTCGTTTTTCCTCACTGCCACCGTGGCTTTCTGTTTAGCCACTTTGTATTTTCTTTTCTCTGGTATCGTGAAAATTCTGACTGTCAGTTTGCTCTGCGTTAATATGTAGGACGGAACAATCTGGAAAACCAATAAATGTGATATCGTTTCGCCTTAGTGAGACTCTTTTTTGTGAGCCTGAGGGTATTATGTATCTTGCATTAATACTCATGGAAGATATAAGGAGCTAATGGCAGTATATATTTTACTTGGTTGAAAGCAATGTCAATAAATCATAAAACATAAAATAATTTCGTTAACTATTAAACCGTTAAAATAGTGCCTTTACATTTAGCTTTTGACAAAAACAATCAGTACGGAAAGTAAATTTTCTTTAAGTGTTTTTTGTGGGGTTTTTAGTGTATTTTTCTTTATTTGACAAAAAGAAAGCAGAAAATGATATTATAACTGCATTTGTTTTCAGCAAAAAATATTCAAAAGTTCACAGTATTTTTTTAAGATTCATAATCTTTTACGACACATATTCAATCACATGCAAAATTCAAATAAACATAAAATTCCGCTTCATTGAACTGATATTTGAAATTAAAGCAGCTGATTAAAATTTTTCATGAAACCAATAAATTAATTATTCGATTCAAACCATTTACAGGCCAATATTCCAAATTAGGAACATCGAATTAAAAATTCATTTAAAAATAAAAAAAATAAAATATCGTTCTTATTCTTTTAAAATAATGTTAATTATCATTGAAAGGAATGTTAATTTATTTATATTGAAATTATGTTTCAGATATAAAATTGGAAATACACAAAAATTCATAAAAATGGGCTTTTTTGCAGTTTAATTTTTGCATAGCATAAAAATTCCTGAAAAAATAAAAAAACTACACTAAATTTCTAAAAATTGATACACGTAGTTAAGAATGTCCACGAAACTAATTTCATATAAAATATAATTATATCGATAAGAAACGCATTTGCTAATAGCACTTGCTACTAAATTCATTGAGTTTCCATGTTCCCAATTGGGAACATTGGTCAGTAGTCACTATTCTGTGAAAGAGGAAATTTCTCTATTGTGAGTTTCAAATGAAAGCAAAATGGAAAGGACAATTGTCTTAAAATCCAGGAAAGGAAATTCCCTTCGAATTTGAAAGGTCAATGCTTTAATTTTGGAGGGGTAAAAATAATTTTTATCAGGAATCTAGGGGCAGGGGAGAATTATAAATGTGTTGGATAAGCATTTGTGTACAACCTGAAAGATAATTCTGTAGTGATTTTTTATTCTAATTAATGCTTTCATCTTCCAATACAGCTAATCAAAAGATATTTTTACGCACAGAAGAAAAAGGTACGCATAGTACAACAAAGTGTGATTCATAAATTTGATTTTGCGGTGGGTGGAGTTGATCATTTGCATAAATTATGAGAGACTACCGTCGCACCTTCTCAAAAAGACATGGTGGTATATTTTATTTTCAAAATATACTAAATATAGTTGTTGTTTCTGGATGGCTATTGCAAACAGAAACTCACAGGGAAGGAAACCAACTTACTCATCTGGAGTTTCGTCGAGAAGTTACAATTACTATTTACGAGCTGGGGCACAAAAGTATTGACCTCAAACATGACCATAAGTTTGCTTTATTGTAACAATTCAACTAAATATGCATAATGTGGAGAAAATACAAGATTATAGTGCAATGAGTGCAAATAATAAGGGACTGTATTGGAAATACTTCCTAGAATGTCTTAGGATACAGTTATAAAATATCATTTTCTGCACATGTTTGTGCAAAATGTATTTTTAATTAATATAATTCATAAATTTTCAATTGAATTCAGATCCGTCCTCAGTTATAAAAATAACTATTTCAATATTTTGCTCATTATTCAGTTTGATCCATTTGTATGTTATCCATTTCATTGTCTACTGTAATGAGCTTAATAGGAAGTGGCCGATGTTCCCAATTGGGAACAAAAAAAAGATATATAATTTTTTTATTCACATTTTAATGATTGATATCATTAAACTAAAGCATTAGAAGGTGAAATACGCCAAAAAGTAATTAAAATAATTAACCCGGATCTGAATTCCGTCTGTAAGCGGTGAAGATTGACACTGAAAATATATTTCTATATAAATTGGAAAATACGATATTTTTAGTTTCATGACCTGAATTTATTACGTGAAAATTGAAATTTCTTATAAAAAAAGCTATACAAAATATTTTCTCTTATGTGAATCAGAAACATGTACTTGCATTATAATTCTTTAAAAATGTGTTATAATTATTTAATACGTTAATCGTTACAATACAAAAAATTGTTACCACCTGTTGGGCAACTCGAAAAATCATACATGCACAATCATGAAAATATTGGCATAATTATTTTTTGATAGACATAAATAATGTTTTTGAACGTAGTCTAGCGGACGAGACAAGTTTGTCTCACATGTAGGCCCGGCATTTTATTTTGTTAGGTAGGCCACGCTTTACATGTCATTTTGTATTTATATGGCCAGTGGGAACAGTCGCTGAGATACGGATAAAAAAGCAAAAACATTTGCGTGATGCATGCGTGATTCATACAATCAGAACAAATACATTACCTGTGAGACACACTTGCTTTACGTGGCTGTTAGCGTGTTAAAGATGAAGTGATAGCGAAATTAAATCATCTTCATTTATTGACCTTTTATATGATCTCAGTGCCCAAAAGTAATGTATGTTACTAACGTTTCGAAAGTACATCTATAATTCATCTGTAGGTGTCTTCACAGAAAGTTACTAAGAAGGATTTTAAATGAACAATTAAAGCATGTCTTTACACATTCACTTAGGAATTTTAATAATAAATTTTAAGGATACTTCTACTCAAAAAACTAAATGTCTATGTATCTAAATGAAATTCAATGTCCTGCGTAGGTGCGCGAATAATAAAGAATATATATTTTTTAAAAAACATTATGGCTATTAATTAACCACAAAATTACAAAATTTTAATTTACATTAGTTAGTATGTTTTTAATATTATTATGCAATGTGAACCGAGGGAGGAGCTGTATAAAGATGACTAATGCAACAATGCATTTTATATTTTATGTGAGAAAGATATCTTATTTCAGAATTTGGATAAGTTTTTGTATGCTAAAATACATTGACTGAAAACATTTCAAAGATTCTACTATTCACTTATGACTAAATTTTATTTATATATAAAATGCTTTTAATAAAACAAAAGACAATGAACTTTGTATAAAAATTGTTGCGCACATTTCCTGTATTTCATTTATGGAGTAATATAACGAAAATATTTTGATTTTTAAGAATCACTCTACTTAAGCATCAGTTGCCTGAATAAT
>BGPR01001574.1:0-44170 GCA_013235015.1 Araneus ventricosus
TTGGGGAAGTATACGAGAAAGTTTAGGGGAGAACACTCCCGCTGGTTTATTATTCTACGCGTTCATTTTATTAGATTGCTTAAACTTTATTGATTTTTTTATCAGAGCAAAATAAGCTATTACATACCCACTGTTTTCATGTTTTATTTATTTAACACCTAAACTCCCCCGTATCAATGCTTGGCAATTATGGCAACCCTATCTCTCCGCATGTAGATAAAAAAAAAATCGAACCTACTGAAACCATGACGGTTGTGTTGAAACCCAGAATGCAATCCTTAGTTTCCTTTAGAGTGCGCAAAGATCACACTCGCCAAGACGGAAATAGCCTCGCGTTTAACGCCGAGCGCCAAATACGTGCGGTCCTGCTTTCGCGGACAGACAGACTTTCCGTGGACAGATTTTGTCTAAAATTTGATAGAAATCTATAAATTGCGTGTCAAGTTCACATACCACATTTCATCCCTGTATCTCTAATAGTTTCCGAGTTATCGTGTTAACAGACAGACATGATTCCAAAATTGTGTTTTTCGGACTCAGGGAGGTCTAAAACGTGGAGATTCGTCAAAATCTCGAATTCGAATTTTTTGACGATTACAATACTTTCTCTTTGTATACTTCGTACACGAGAAAGTAAAAATGACGCAACTGATTTGTAAATTTTGTCTTTTGTCGGTAAATTGCCGAAATATGAACGAAACATTGGTGGTGGCCGCGGGATTTCGAAACCTATCTGCAGACATTGAGTCCGTCGAACGACGAATTGCGTAACTAATTAGATGTTTTTATCCTAGAATTTATTATTATTATTTTGAGGTTGCAATTTGTAAAGGTAAGGTGGCTTATTGCAAGTTCCCCTGGGCTGCAAACTTTTCAGCTACGCCACTGTTCAGAAGAATGAAAGACATCACATCCTCAGATAAGCCATTGCAAGTAAGGATGACAACTGACAAGCGCAGGTCGTGTAACTGTGACATCAAGCAAATAAACTTCATTTTGTAAAAAGTTACATATTTTCGTTTTATTTAAAATTTTTACTTCAAGACAACTTTCTTCAGAGTTGAATTTAATCAAATTTCGTAAGCAAACTTTCATTTTCAAGGAGTTTTTTTTCGGAAATTTAATTTTAAAATCTTGATGACCAAACAAAGTAGACTTATAAAAGAAATGTCAGTATGCCAAATTGATAATCAGACTTTATCAATTATTTATTGAGGTGCAATATTTCACTAAAAAGGTTTATTCTAAAACAACAAGAAATGAAAAATAGTGCATTAAAAGCTGTAACAGAAATAATTCGGCTTCACCAAACGAAGGAAAACATTTTTTATTTTTACATAAAATTTAAAAAATGCACTAAAATAACAAACTTTTTGACAGAGAAGACATTTCTATTCAACTAAATACAGCTATAACAGCAAAATTCTTGCAAGAAGTAATAATAATAGTTTCGCAGAAGAAGTTCCGTTTCATCTAAAATATCAGTTTTCACTATTTAACAAAAGGTTGGAACACATTAGTAGGTATTAGACAAATTCGAACTGTTTCGATTCAACTAGAAAGAATATTTCCTTTCTACATTTTTGTGGAAATTAACAAAATTTTGATGCTTGTATTAAGACATTTCATATATGAAAATGGAAGCAATATACGAGACATTAATATTAAGAAATTGCTTTGCTTCCGTTCATTACTAGGATCACAAATGATTATGTTAGACACTGTAAAGAACTACGGCTCAATTAAACAAATTATATATAAAATTCAGATTAAAAAAGTACACACAAATTAATACACTGAAATAGTTACATATTTTTTAAAGAATAATTACGAAACCAATATATGAACTACTATACAACACTACAATGAACACTCAAATATTCTGCAATTCCTCAATAATTAAAAATTCTGCAAATGAAGTATAATGAAAATACATATATAAAACCGATAGAAAAATAATTAGACATCGGTTCGAAGAGAAAGAAATGGATGTTACTGGTTTACAAAGTGGTTCAATGTCGGACATGATGGTTATACCAAAAATTACTTCCGTTTATATTCGAAATTTTATTTGACAAACTGCATATAATATATAAGATACTTATTAAAAAAACTAAATTATATTCTAAAATCACTTAATTCCACACAATCGATTTTAAATTTATCATTTTTCTTCACCACATCTACAATTAAGGAATCTCTTATTTCTCAATTCTACAACATCATATTTTAATTTTCACAAAAAAAAATCTCTAACTCTCTAATAACATTGAATCTATCTCTAAATATATCGCAAAAAACAAGGAAAAGTAATTTTTATTTTATTCGAAATTCTTTAATTATAATTAATAAATCAAAACATTAACTGTTAAATTAAAATTTGTTTATACTCCTTCTAGCAAGTCAATAAAAATATTAGTCATTAAAAATATTACTAATCAATTATTTGAAATTTATCGTAAGAAGGCGTAAACATGAAATTTCAGAACATAAATCAATGTATAGTGTACAGTTAAAACATAAATAAAAAATGCAATATACAAAAGAAGCAACCAAACTTTAGTGTGATATTTACCAAAAATATTCCTTTTTCCAAGTCAAAAAGTAAGTCATTAAACAATATTATAAAAAATATTTATCGAAAAAAGCAAATACGGTTATTTTCAGAACAAAAATCACTGCAAAGTGTAGAGTTAAAATAGAAGAGAAGAATGTTATATACATGCATATATAGCAATCCAAAAGTTATTACGATAAAAAATAAAACTTACCCAAAACAAGTATTTTAAAATCAATCAATAAGATCAAAATCACATTCACACAGTATAAGGAACAAAGAATCAACTATTTATAACTCATAGGAGACTTAGAAGATGGCATTCATACATTTTATACGATTTATATTTATTTTATTTATATTTATTTTTTTAAAGCATTTTATTAACGTTATTACCATGCTTCTACATTCGTAGATAAAACAGCTGAAATTTTTAGATCTTTTAATGTAATAATTTATGTGGATCGCAAGGCCTGAATTTCAAATTGGGAAATTGGTTTTAAAAATTCGTCTTACACTGCGCATTTCTAATGTTAATATTATACTGTTTGATTACACCCTATCTAGGGTTGCCATAATTGCCAAGCATTGATATGGGAGGTTTAAGTGCTAAATAAATAAAACATGAAAAAAGTAGATAGGCAATGGTTTATTTTACTCTGATAAAAAAAAATCAATAAAGTTTTTAAGCAATCTAATAAAATGAACACGTCGATAATAAAAATGATGCGAGGCTAAACCTTTTTAGCCCAGTTATATTTTAAAGTTTACTTTCTTAAGTATATCATTTTCTTCTTTCACATAATTATAAAATTGGGGGCAAGTCATTATAAAATTATAACGACGCAGAGTTTAGAGAGGAAACGGGACTGAGCAGGGACGTATGACAACTCTACTGTGGCGAATCCGGGGGGGGGACTATCGGGCTGCAGCACCACCACCCAGAGCTAAACTAGAATTCTTGATTTTATTCAAAATAACTACAACTGTTTGATCTTAATTCCCCCTTTTTTAAAAAAATAATAAAAACGTAACAACATTGCTTTCTGTCTTGACAGGCTCGAAAATTTTCCTACTTTTCTAGTCATTCCACTTGTATTTGTAGCGTTGACGCGTTCGAAACTATTTTTTGTCTAGTTATTTCATTGTATTTTTATTACACTATCGAAAGTATGGTACTGTTCTTTATGATTCTTAATGTCATGTGAGTAAAGGTAAAGTGTTTTGGCTTACATAAGCCACGAGGTTTGACATTCGTCACAACGATGCAAAATTTTTATGACCTCACCCCCCACCCCACCCAACCCGAATTCTGGATTCGCCACTGCAATCCTATCAATACGTCTCACACACACGTCACAAGTCGATCAGAAGTCTTCTTGCTCGTATATATTTCTAAATCACACCACAAAAAGTGATAGAATGGAGCACTGAAAATGTTTTAGCCGAAAACCATTCGGTGAAATTGTTCACTTTCACACCACTAATTTAAATCACACGAACTTTCGTATAATTAATTTAATAAATTATATATCCATCTTGCACTAATGCACCCGTAGAAAGAGTCTTTTTTCTCTTATGTACAAAGCAATCACTATCTTAACGTGTTTATGTCTCGCATGTTTTATTTGCTTTATAATAATCATTTTCGCGTTGCAATTTTTTAATATTGTCTCGGATTAATGCACTCCGTATTGCTTTTCTACAGTTGAAATGTCACTATCGCGAAGAAAAATAAGCGGGAAAATCAATAATGTGTATCTTTTGATTTGTTTACTGAACTTTTTCATGCCATTGTGGGCGGGTTTTTTTTTTCTTTTTTTTTTTTCATTTTGTTAAAGTCCTGATTCCACAGGCAACTCCGTGCGAGTACTGCTAATAATACTATAAACGTACATTATTTCGATGATGAAGTGATGAAGGACAACAGAAACAGACGGTTAATCGAAGTTTCACTGTATTTTGAATTTATCTATTCGGAAAGGAGAAAAAAACACGAAAAAAATATATATACCGGCTTTTATTTATATAAAATACTACCGCCTTTTTCCCCTCCCTCTCCCGGCAGGTGTCTTCCAGTCGACAGGCGAATATTATGGGTTTGCTGTGTCTTTATATTAAATCATAATAGAGTTTTCACTCAATCAATAGGGTTACATGCGACACAGACTCCATTAGTGTAAATGACTCCATTACTGCGATAGATGGCTTTTCTTTATTGCCGAAAGTGTAAAGATACCAATATCGACGGGCAGATAATCATTTTCCGTGTTCAGTTACGCTCATCCAAAAACGAAACTTTGTAAATGGGAGGAAACCTTTTTTTTTTCGACATTGTTATACTCAGCAGAAAAAATAAAAATCGTGAATGTTTTCCACTTAATTTCTCGTATACGTCCACTTGAAATAGTCACTTATAAATAGTATTCTATAATAATAAATGCTGATGTAACCGCACATAAATGAGTTAAATAAAATCTCAATAAAATTGTCTGCAATATATTATTAAAGGTCTTTGTGATAACGAATAAAATTGCCATTTCAAACTGATTTACACATCGATTTTTAATTTTCGTTGCAAATCTGAATTTTTAACCTATTTCATTATCTGTTTCATTTATCATTTATTATTATTATTATAATCCTCGATAATTATGATATTCATTGGGGCTTAGTTTTCTTATATAGAATTGTTTTCGTTATTTCAGCTTTTACGATTTGGTTTTGACCACCATATTTTTGATAAAAATTATTTTCTAATTTTTCGTACATTAATAAAAACGTATTTAAAAAACTTTTTATTTATATTATTTTTCACTCTTTAATATATTTCGTCTTCTTCATCATCACTCTTGAGAGCGAACCCAATAATACCGGTAATACCAATAGTATTCCGGTCCTTCGAACGGTATGTTCGCTAGGGGGTCGTATATCGGCGAGGTTTTTTTATAATCATCCTCTATACTGTACAATATTTTGCTTTGATACGAGTGGCGACATGAAATAATGAAAAAAAATCCAAATACTCAACCAGTAGTTATTTTGAATTTTTTGTTCCTTTTTCGTGTCTGCGAGAACCTAAGAACTACTAAAATAACGTTCATGTAAAAACAAAAATAATTTATTAATTGGTAATTATGAAAAAAGTCCCTGTTTAAATGCATATCTTACAAAAGTTGAAAGTTTTTAAGCATTAGCCCATGATACCGAATTTATAATAATAAATTTATTAGCCTTAAAGTTCGTCTATACACAAAAACTGGGGCATATTGATACTCAGTTCTGTAAAAAATTAATTTATGTACGCTATAAATCAACAAATGCCTTTATTATTTCAATAAACCTCCAAAGGCAGAGCACATAAATCTTTCGAGGATTTGTCATAACTCACAGAACATGGGAATGTGCTTTTACGGTGCTTGTAATGATAATAAATATAGAAATGCATGTCATCCGTATATCACTATGATGAATAGCACAATAAATTCTTGTCAACGCACATTTTCAGTAGGCAGCGTGGAACAGATATTCAGATCATAGTCCAAAAGAAAGCTTGGCTTAAAGCATTGTGGGATGAAGTAATTTGTAGTTCTCTTCGTGTACGGTGAAAATTAGTGGCTGTAACAGTTTATGTTTTTGTAAAATGAGATAATATTTTCTCTATTTCACCACTGTGTTCTTTGGAATTATTGTTGCGACAGAAAATTTATGCCGAGTCAGAGTATCGTTTTCATGGATGCAAAAAGGAGTCTTATTTCAGAGCAACAACAACAAATACTTAGTACTTGTGGGCTATTAGATACGGCCGGCGAAATATTTTAATTTTATAAGCCCAACGAATAAGTTTCATTATAAACAAGGATTAATACTTATTAATCAAGAGTAAAGAAAAATTCTGTCGAAAAAATTCGTCTGCAAATGATTCATAACTATAAGCATTTTTGTGGAACGATTCACTTTTCAATAGCCATTTTCATTCAAGTTTAAATATTCAAAGAATTTATTTCGATGATATATTAATCATAAAATTCGATGTTATTCATCATATGATTCGATTCGATCTTATTTCGATGATATATTTATTAATCATATAATTTTGATTTATTTTAAACAAATACTAACGAATATTTTTTGAAATTCTTAAAACATCAAACAAAAATATTTAATAAACCGTAACAAAAAATAACAATCATTTGAAAAAGGGAATTTGGAAAGATCATTTTGATATTTTTCTGATCATCGCGGATTCTTGGAACAATGTGTTTCCCCGTAACGCCATCTATCAATGAGGACGTAAAGCCATTGCAAATTTGTTTTAAAAGTTCTGTCACTTGTGAAATTCTATACATTTTTAGGAACTGAAATAATAGTACTTTTTATATGTATACAATTTGAAATTTGTTCGAAACAACGAGCAATTTAAATTTCAGGAGATATGCAATCCAAGATATGGGAGGGAGCAGAATATCGTATATATATATATATATATATGT
This sequence comes from Araneus ventricosus, assembly GCA_013235015.1. Classification (NCBI taxonomy): domain Eukaryota; kingdom Metazoa; phylum Arthropoda; class Arachnida; order Araneae; family Araneidae; genus Araneus; species Araneus ventricosus. The sequence goes on from BGPR01001574.1 coordinate 7,051, forward strand.
CTTTTCTTATTTTACTGCTATTATATTTTATACATATTTTTCTGTACTTTTGATTAATAAAAGTAGACAATATAGACTCAGAACACAGTGATTTTTTTTGTCTATATTATGGGCACAACGAACAGAAAATGTTGTTTTAAAAAAGTAATGAATTCCAAATATGGGAGGCTAATGACACTTTCCTGTTTTCTTCAAAAAGCAATATTAATATTCATTTAATACAAGAAATAATTCTTCTTGAAATTTTTTTTATCTTTTGCATCATAAAGTTCATAACAATATTTTTGGTAATATATTGACATTCTTAACCCTTTGCGGCGCAGTGTGCCATCTGATGGCACGCCTAATTTCACTCGCTTCTCAACCGTTAAATTCAACTGTGAAAGGAAAATACGAGGTTTAGGATAGGGCTAATAGTACTCCTTTTAGAATATATATATATATATATTTCTCCTGTATACAGCAGACTTATAAAATTTCGTTTCGGAATAGGAATTATTAGAGATAAAGTTTGGGAAAATTCCTTAACTCAGCCATAAGAATTTTTTTCAGTTCTGGATGTTTACAATTTTAGTAAAAGAACTCGAAAATTTTCCTCCAATATTCTTGAAGTTTTAATTTATGATTTCTGTGAAATTCAACAATATTTTTTGAGTGTATCAAGGTGGCTGTATACAAGGGGGTTCTCATATGAGGGGGGTGACCCCAAAGGAGGACGACCCCCCTCCTCGGAATGAAGTAAGTTTGTTTTTTTTTCAATTTGTAGATTCTATGTCTAGACAATAAACTAAACCAACTAATGATGTTTTTTCATCATATTTCAAAAAATTTAATGCCTTGCACCTCAAAGGGTAAGTTCATGGTGCATTTCGGAAGATCATTTTGAAAATACTTTAAACCTTTCTCTCCTCCTTAAAGCACGCAGCTTTGAAATAAACTCTCAGTAATCATCTGTACAAATCATGCTGATTTGTACTAATGAAAGAGAACTTCTAAAAAATGTGGGTACTGTGGAGGCGCGGTTCTTGCCTATGTACTGCGAAATTGTAGCACCCGTAACTTTTTTCAGTGTATAAATATAATCACTAATTTATTTAATTTTGCACGCCATATCTATATATTTATGTAATGATTTAGAATTTTTCCCATCTTTAAAATTGATTCTTTTTAACGCCGCTTACTTTTAAACCACTAAAATGCACTTCTACTTAAACTTCACTGCTAACCGAATAAGGTTTTTCGGGGACTCCCCTTTTCCACAGTATTTATACAGTCGACGCTCGTTATGACGACCCTCTGCGTCCCACAGCAAAAGATCTTTATAACGAGTGGTCGCTATAGTGGAGATAATTAAAAAATGTACACGTGCACGCTCAGCAGTTCCGTAAAAATAGGCGATTTTTAAAGAGATTCCAACTAAATATTCAACTTATTTTTTTTTTATCATTAGTATTAAAAATAAAATTTTATCAATTAGAAATATGTTTCTAAGACAGATTTTAAAGTAGAAAATAAAGGGTGGACTTACAAAACATTTATTTTCTAAAGAAAAAATCAGAGATGGTTGCTTGTCTATTCTACATATGTGATTCTTGCAAAACATAATTTTCCCTTTCAGTTAAAGATGATAAATAACGTTCTGTATTTTCTTGCCTTTCAAAAAAAAACCTTTAAAAGTTTCAATAGGACTTGAAACATTTTTTATTCAAGGCTATTCTGATTTCCGCCCTGTGGTGAGTGGTAATTGGACCCCTGTCAAAGTTGAACTGTAACACTGAAGACTCTACATCTACGAAGCTTGGCAATACAATAATCAATGTCATTTCAAGTTACACGTTTAGAAACATGTTCTTTTTGGGAAAGTACAGGGAAGAGTTTACGTTGAATTTGGACGTTGTATTGGGATTAGACGACACTGGACGGTCGTTATACCGGAAGTAAAATAACATAGAGTGCATAGGGAAACACAGTCGGGGATTCTATCACTGGTCGTTATAATGGAATGGTCTTTATAATGTGTGGTCGTTATACCGAGCGTCGACTGTAGTTCAGACGCGTCGCAATCTTCTCTTTTCATGTTTCAAACGTCGCCAGTGACTTGCGCGTTGTGTTTCTCTCTAGTTTCATTATGGCTTGGATGTATCTCCAAATTACGTACAATGATTTGAAACATATAATTTTAAAATGATTGAGTGAAATAAACTGTTCTTCCGTTACCAACAGCTGCTGTATTGTCCTCGGTGAATGAGACATTCACCCAGCGAGCGGCTGACAGGACTTGCGTGGCGTGGTCGTGAATCACCGGCCTAAGTGGATAGGCTAAAAATTGAGCGGTATTCCGCAATTTGCATGGGGTGGAGTTGTCGTCAACGCCAGCCGGTGCAGAAGGTGATATGCCATGAAACTGCATCTCGCGCGCGAATCCGCGACTCTCTCTCTCTATTCACTAAGGGGTCTATTCTGGTACCCCCGGTTGGGTTGGGTTCCGTTGTTACCTTGCGCAACCCAACGGGGGTAACAATAATAGACCCCTACATCAGGATTCTACCACGAGGCCACCGCGATCCACTATTTTCTTTATGTACATTTCGCATTCGAGAAAGTAAACGCAATTAAAGTGGAACCTTGGGAATCCGAATTAAATGGGGCTGGCTTCTGTTCGGATTCCTGAAAATTCGGATTGCTCGGAAAATGCTCTTGATGCATCAAAAGCAGTAGAGTATTGACTTTGGGTGTTCTGTGCAAGAGTACGGAAAGAGCTAGCAGCGTTTTGCATCATCAAGCAGGTTTAGTTCCTTACGTCAAAAGAAGACAACCAATTTTTTTCTACTAATTAAGGTGCTGTATTCATTCTTAAATACTCATTCAGAGGTTTCTTTTAAGTTAGAAATAAACATTAGCCTTCTTTCTGATTCGTAACTGTTATTTTTCCTTCATTTTTTTAATAAAAATTTTTCAGAAAATTAAAAAAAAATAGCTCGGATTATCCGAAATTTCGGATTCCTGGGATTTGGATTACCGAGGTCCTACTGTATATGTAAATAAATTTATTTTTGAATTCTAGATTACCTCTCAAAAATCTTTCTTTTTATTATTTTAAGAAACAGATCACATTGATGAGCTTTCATTGCGCGCGACACCAGACTGTATCAACACGCGAAATTTCTTATTCAAGTCGATTCACATAAACGAAATATAAGAAATGATTTACTCTAATAAGAAAACGCTAAAAAACTAATTGCAAAACTCCGTCCTACCGATTAATACCTCTCTCAAAATCTTTTTTTCTTTTATTATTTTGGCAACAGATCACACATGAGCTTTTCTTTATTGCGCAGCGCGACACCAGACTGTATCAACACGCGAAATTTCTTATTCAAGTCGATCACATAAACGAAATATAAGAAATGCATTTACTCTAATAGAAAACGCTAAACTAATTGCAACCCGTCCTACCGATTACCTCTCAAAATCTTTCTTTATTATTTGGGCAACAGATCACACTTCGTAGATGAGTTTTCTTTATATTGCGCGCGACACCAGACTGTATCATCAACACGCTGGAAATTCTCTTATTCAAGTCGATTCACATAAATCGAAATATAAGAAATGATTTACTCTAATAGGAAAAACGCTAAAAACTAATTGCAACCCGTCCTACCGATTACCTCTCAAAATCTTTCTTTTTATTATTTTAAGCAACAGATCACACTGATGAGCTTTCATTGCGCGCGACACCAGACTGTATCAACACGCGAAATTTCTTATTCAAGTCGATTCACATAAAACGAAATATGCGTTAAGAAATGATTTACTTCCTATAGAAAAACGCTAAAACCAATTGCAACCCGTCCTACCGATTACCTTCAAAATCTTTTCTTTTATTATTTTTAAGCAACAGAGATCACACTGATGAGCTTTCATTGCGCGCGACACCAGACTGTATCAACACGCGAAATTTCTTATTCAAGTCGATTCACATAAACGAAATATAAGAATGATTTACTCTAATAGAAAAACTAAAAACTAATTGCAACCCGTCCTTACCGATTACCTTCAAAATCTTTTCTTTATTATTTTGGGCAACAGATCACATAAATGAGCTTACTGCGCGCGACACCAGACTGTATCAACACGCGAAATTCTCTTATTCAAGTCGATTCTCATAAACGAAATATAAGAAATGATTTACTCTAATAAGAAAACACTAAAAAACCAATTGCAACCCGTCCTACCGATTACCTTCAAAATCTTTTAACAACAGATCAAGGTTAATGAGCTTTCATTGCGCGTGACACTAGACTGTATCAAGACGCGAATTTCTTATTTAAGTCAATTCCCATAAACGAAATATAAGAAATGATTTACTCTAATAGAAAAACGCTAAAACTAATTGCAGCCCGTCCTACCGATTATCTCTCAAAATCTTTTCTTTTATTATTTTAAGCAACAGATCACATAAATGAGCCATTGCGCGACAATTGTGACTGTATCAACACGCGAAATTTCTTATTAAAGCCGATTCCTCATAAACGAAATATAAGAAATGATTTACTCTAATAAGAAAACACTAAAACTACCCGCAACCCGTCCTACCGATTACCTCTCAAAACAAATCTTTTGCACAACAGATCACATTAATGTGAGTTTACGCGCGACACCAGACTGTATCAAGACGCGAAATTCTTATTTAAGTCGATTCTCATAAACGAAATATAAGAAATGGATTTATCTAATAGAAAACGCTAAAACCAATTGCAACCCGTCCTGGCCAACGCTAGATAAACTGAAACTGCCAGAAAGACGCTAACGTAAACAGCATTACGTGTTCAGAGCATCATCCCGTACAGCAGCAATTGAAAGCAGCTCAGCCGGCATCTCCTGTAAGACACCAAAACAGATCTGGGATCTTAATAATGGTGGCCCGCTGCCGGACCAGGACATAAGCCAATTCCTTTGCTCATGTTTAATTCAGCATTCCTCGTCTGTGGAGGGAGTTAAGCTACCCGGAGTTAGATATGCATATGAGATTTTTGTGAGAAATCTCAATAAGCGTGAGGCTGTCGGGCTTTTTTGTTAGCGCAGGGACAAATGCAGTGGAGATGAACGAAAGGCTGTCTCTCCCTATCAGCTGTCAGTGTTGTTTCCTCCGTATTTCATCTTGTACTTTCTTTTTGCCGCTTGCTGTATGGGGTGATGAAAATACATACGGAAAGCAATTTTCGTCGCGTTCTAGTTTTCTTCGCTGTCTTCTCGTCAGAGTTCTTTTCGCGTTCAGCTTGCATAAATACAAGTTCGACGTTTTACTTTCTTGTATGTAAACCCATCCATTCAACTTCACAGATAAACTGGATATGTTGGAACGAGAATACGTTACAAAAATCTATGGAACGGCCAAATGGGCTTGTGGTGGTTGGAATTCGTCCTGACTGAAATCGACTGAAAAACGCTGGAGTTTAAATTCTCGCTTCAGAGGGACCCCGAAAGAGGCCAGCGAAGAACAATCTTGCGTAGATTGAAGCCTCACTGAGGGTATACACCAAAAAAATCTGCTGACAGGGTAAATTGAAGAGCTGATTAACAAGCAGCTGAAGAGAGGGGAGAAGACTCCACCTGGTCAGAGTTAAGGCCGTTTTAAATTACAAGTGAATGGAGGCCTGTATTTTTCACTCACAGTCGAGGGAAAACGGGCTTAGGACAAATGGCATGGCACTTCAAGTGAATGCCGGCTTAAAGTGCAGACAGCGGCGCAGCAGCTAAAGGGATGGAGAGGTTGACCCGAAATTTTTCATTCTTCTTGGATTTTTCCGATCACGAGGGGTAAAATTTGACAGGCCCCTCACAGAAAAAAAAAAATCCCTGGTTTGAACTCCTTCCTGCAGGTGCCCTTTGACGAAGTCTGCAGACCGATTCATTTTCCATTTTAAAAAAAAACTTGATTTTCGATCTTTTAACCCCTTTATTGACGACAGATAATAAGATGCATAATTATACACGTGTGAGTTTATGTTTGATTTGAAGGCTTTAGGAAGCTGAAAAAATATTGTTAATAATTTGTTTCAATCTACTAAAAAAGTAGTTCAGTGCTTTTTGCTATTATATGGTTTTGGCACAAGAGTTATCCAGCAAGAATACGTAAAAGATGCCTCATCTTGAGGAGTTGTTCAGGAAATAACCCACCATGCTTGAAAGAGTTAATGCATTGTCATTTGTGTTTTAGATCCAGCGGACAATCTGCGCGCTATAAATACAATGTACTTTAATAGTTCCGCGTTTCATTTAATAAATTTCTAAATATTTTATTGGTCTTATTTTTTTCTGAATAAACATGCAGGAAAAACAATTTATAATTAAGAGAAGCTAGCGACACTTGCTCAGTCATTCTATACATAAAAAAAAAAAAAAATGACTGAGGCTGCCTTTTTACTTTCTCGTATACGAAGAAAAGTATTGTAATCACTGTACCCGGAACTCGAGATTTCGACGACTTCACGTTTAGAACTCCCTGAGTCCGAAAACACAATTTTGGAATTATGTCTGTCTGTGTGTGTGTGTGTGTGTGTGTCTTTACTAGAACACGATACCTCGAAAACTATTAGAGCTACGGGGCTGAAATTTGGTATGTGATCTTGGTTAATAATGATTTTGGCAGGTTTTCTATAACATTTGGACAAAAATCCGTCTACGAGAAGTCCGTTCGTCTATATGTCCGGTCATGCGAACACTTATAACCTGCAAAATCTGAATAGCTAGATGGGATAAAATTTGGTACACCGTTTTATCGTCAAGAATGTAGGTCTCGTATAAAATTTTGGGCCAAATCCATCAAAGGGTTGACTGTCTGTCGGTCTGTATATCAGAAGTATTGTTTTTCTCAACCCATGCGAAGGGCAAAATGCTCGTGCAAAGAAGGATACTCCGAAACTTGGCAGTTTGCCTAAAACCTATTCTATGGCGAGATTTTGTAAGGAAGCAAAACATTTAGGCGTCTCTGTTTACTTGCGTAGTGGAAGCACCTTCTGCGCATGCGCGCTTATTCAGCGAGCAAGTTTACTCCTGTTTTCTTCTCTGCACGCGAACTTGCATTGCCAGAGTTTGATAAAAAAATAAATATTGCGAAGTTTTAATACATACGTATCTTTTTGAATATGATTCTACCTCAATATTTACTATCACTATAATCAACAATGAAAACCTCTGATGTCATGCATTCTGGGTTACAGTTGTCTGAACTTTTATCAACGCAGGGGAAGGGAAAGGACAAATGTTTGAAAAGTATACATGAGAAAGTTTAGGGGAGGCCACTCCCCGCTGGTTCAAACAGCCGCTGATGTTAAAGGTGTGACCCTCTTGTTTTAATTTTAACTTCTGTTGTCATCTCTTTATCTCTAAAATAAGACATTAGTTATGTTTCCTACCATACGTAGTTACCGAGATGTAGAGGATCGCGTCACCAACTCACATGCGTATTTTGCCCAACTTTGGACTCAGTAGTCGCTGAATTACGATTCCCTCTTTCAATTTTTTGCACTTCTGTTTTACCCTACTCCTTGCTAAGATAAGATATTAGTTTATATTTTAACACATGAAGTTACCGAGATATAGAGGCTCTCCCATATTAAACGTTTTTTGTATGTTTGCGTGAATCAAATTCCTTTCTGAGATCCCAATGGGAGGAACGTGGTCCCACTCTTTAAAATAATTAATGTAATTGATTCGAATTTTTTCCTTTGTCGGCAAACTGCTGATATGTGAAGGAAAAGTGAAACGGAAGGTACTTATTTCCCGCAAAACCTATCTGCAGACGAGGCATTAAACAACGAATTGCGCTGCTAAAATGATTTTTTTCTGATTTTATTTTTAGGTTTATGCGCCCGTTGCAAAGGAAGGGCGGCATGATGCAACCTCGCCACAGGCGGCAGAAGCACCGAAGCCAATAATACAGGATCTCTACTTACACTGAGCCCGTTCTGAATGACAGGTCGCAAGTCTGATTTATATTTTTTCTACATAATTCTTTTCATTCAAATGGTAATGTAAAATTAAGCATAAAACATAAAATTCAATTCCATGTTCGCTAATTAGTGTACACTAGTCACTTTCATGACCAACTGTTCGGCCATAACATTAACAGCCTGTAGCCATGCTTGCAATCCTAAGGAAATAAATTGGCGGTTGTAGAGGAAAAGGTCTCTTCAAAAGTTTTATTTTGCGATATATCTCGAAAATGGGAGGATGATGTGGGGCAGGCTATCATTGATGGGTATTATCATACCTCATAGGCCATATGAAATAGAAATTGTCGAAATCGGTTCAGTGGTTGGGGATGGGAGACTATCTCAAATTTTTTCCCAGAGAATGTGCAGTGGGAGAAGTATTTTTCGATATATCTCGAAGATGGAAGATGATGTGGCGCAGGCGATCATTGCGTCATATCTCCAGATATGATAAGCCATATGAAAACAGCAACCGATCGAAACGGTCCGAGTGATTCATCAACGATCGACCCGATCCTCTGTGGTTTCTTCATCAACCTTGAAGCTCACAGCCGAACGTCCCAGATCATCCCGTCAAATGAACCCATGCATGAACCATATCCCATGAACCCAACTAACCCATCAAAACCCTTTGAAAACTCTAACAAAGCCGACTGAACTGAACCCGCTCATCCATAGCATTTCATCGCAAATAATAAACTTATTTTTATTTGTCTTCGCAAAGCGTACCCGCATTCCATGTTGGCTGATTCTGCCACAAAAGAAAAAGATGATTCACGCTCCTTAACTTTCATCTATAATTTCCTTAGAATAACGCTTTATACGTAAAAATTTTGAGTATTTTTCAAGTATGGAAAACTTACTATCGCATTTTACATTGATTTCTATGGAAAAATCTGTTTCATGAACGATGTTTCCCGCATTACGAGTAAACTTCTGGAGCGAATTATGCCTGTTAAGCGTCGTCTAAAAATTTTTTTTTATTTAATGTTTTGTGTTGCTTTGAGTCATTTTCGTCAATGTTTACGGCTATATAGTATCTTTTCTAATGATCGCTGAAAACAATCAATACATCATCGAACAGAACAAACAATTTTCTTTCTAATGAAATTTGTTTTGAGCTTCAAACGTAATTACTGAATTATGAAATTTTAAATACAATACTTTTTTTGCTAATATTTTTTAACTTTGAATTCCTTAATTTCTGCATCCGACGTTCTAGTGATGCTACTATCATTTCACTTTTTTTTTTAGGTAATGAATGCCTCCCCGATTTAAAACAAGAACGGTTAAAAAATATCTTTTATGGTTGAATCTTAATTAATTTTTTTTCTGAAGTGTTAAAATATTTTGCTATAATCCCTTTGCTTTCAGCGTAGTAATACGATCGTACTGCCTGTCATCACGCCGACAATTATAATGTTTGATTTTATACTTTTTGATATAGTCGAGGCAAAGGTCGATATCTTTAGTTCCAGAAGTCATGTTCATCCGGTGTACTTTCAAGAAACGAAAAAAAGAATGAAATATTACCTCAAGGAGCCATTTACATAATGTGGTTTTCAAAGTTTAAACCTGAATATTGTAGGCTTTTTTTTAAAAAAATTGTTGAAATTCAGGATGCCACGAGCAACGCCGTGAGGGTACCGCTAGTCCTTTATGAACCAATGATAACTATTATTGGAAGGGGACAAATCATACCATATGCCGGGCGCATATTATTACAAACCCTACCCTGATAGAACTGAGGCAGGAAATCAGTCAATATCATTGCCATTACGAGGGAGCAGTGACGTCGTTTTCAGTTTCTCGCACGGAAGCGAACGCAATCATAACATAACAAGAGTCGTCCTATTTTCTCCGTTTTCCCACAGTTGAGCACAGAAAACATTCTTCCGTGGGTTGTAATATTTTAAAAATATTATTTTTAAAATATCATAAAAAAATAAAACATCCCACACTGTAAGAAATTATACTAATGAAAAGTATACGCATGAGCAAAGACCGACGTCATCGGCTATGAAGCGAGCCAATCATATTGTCCGATTTCCTGCCCCAGTTCCCCCTTCAGGGTAGGGGTTTGTAAAATGCGCTCTGGACGCTGACTTACCTTCCCTATGCCACTGCTCCGGGATATTTGTTGCAGTATTTTCTACAGAGTAAACTAATTTTTTTGCTTTTCATTTGATTCAATAAGTAACATTTATTCGAACATATTCAAATTAAATTCCAGCATCGTTAAAATTTAGAATATTACCATTCATCCGGGGTTTTTTCCAGCTGGTTGACTGTCTTAGAAGTCAACAGACCTCCATAAATTCTTCGAATATTTAGAATGCTTTTAAAAGTGTTTTGTAATCTTTTTTTTCTACCGTTTTGTTTGTAATCGCTTTTAAATTTAGAACTTAGTAAAATTTTGTGCGCGAGATAGTGAAACGACCTCTCTGAAGGTCACCTCAGTGTTATTTCTAGTTTATCGTAATATTTGTTATTTAAACTGCGCAAAAAAGATTATTAAGTAAAATCAATTTTAAAAATATAGTTCTGAAGGGGTCCAGAAAAGTTGGTATGTTGCCTAAAGGCGCCCAACAGATCTTAACCAGTTCTGATCACAATCTGCAGTTTAAAGAGATTTTCTTGAGGAACCATGAATGTATTACACTCGCATTATGCATAAGAGGTTAAATTGAAATTAAACATAAACTTAATTCCTAGCGAACAAGCTGGTCGCTGAAGGCGGCTAATGACGAATAAAAGAATGGGTTTGATTCTATCTATGGCCAAGTCGGGCATAATATAGTGCAGATATAATATAAAATCCCATCGGCAAGCCGGAAGGAAAGGTACATTCCTTAGTCCGGAGTTATAAGGAAAAGAACATTTCTGCCCTCCCATTTTCATAAGTAAGGAATAGAGATAAAAGGATGTGCAGGGACAGGACTGCAAATGACGAGAGCTTTGCAACAAGGGGTAACATGTATAGGTTGAAAAGCATACTTAGGTCAGAGGGGAGAGGAGGGGAAGGAGGGAAAATCACTTTCAGCCCATAACTTCTAAGCAATTGCAGCTATCGAAAGTTTCAAAGCAAAATTGTCTGTTGGTGATAAGCAAGGATAATTCGCGTAATTTGAATTTACTTTCTATTTTCAATCGTAAAGGAATTATGGGAAATGAAAATTTCCACCCCCTTTGAGCTGAATAGCCCATCTACGTAAAACAACAAACACATCAAACATTCATTTCAATAATTTCAATTGCTTATAAATCTATATTTAAATTAATCCAATAATCAAAATTATTAAATTAACCCTCTAAGCATTTTGCACGTATTTTTCCGTCTCTACTATTCAGTTCAAAAGCGGATAAATCATGTTTATAATGTATAATTTCTTTACCTGCCAAGAATAAAATATTCTTAAGATTTTAGAGACTTGATTAAATAAAATAAAGATCCATTTATTCACTTTAAAGGGAAATTTTTAAGACTTTAAAGCAAGTAGAAGAAAATAGCTAAGCGCTTAAAGGGTTAATGCCAAAAGTACCTATAGAAAGTTTTTTTGGAACATAAAATATTAATTCTGTTACTATTACACATATATAAACTTTTGAATGAAGGGTGGTTTTGGGTTCTAGGGGTCATAATCGGTGAAGATCTACAGAAATTTTCTAGAAGTCATGTCATGAGAACCATTGAAAGCTTAATCAAGTCGCTCCCTTGTACAGCATCTCAAGAATCAATGAAGTAGTAGTAGTAATATGGTATATTTTATTGGCATAAGGTCCAGTTTAGGACAAGTTGCGCCAAACACAAGATTTATTAAGATCAGAGATAAAAGCAGTTTTGAGGGAACACATAATTCCACATTAGAAATATAATATCTACGTCAATAGCCGAAAATACAAGCCAGTTAAAACGAATAAGGGTATGGTTAAAATACTAAAATTTCAGATACAACAAAGAAAGCCAATGACTTTAGGATGGGGTGTTTTACACACCAAGTCCTGTAAGTTTAAAATAGATGAAAGGAAGCATGTCAAACGATGAGAGATAAAATTGGGGCACTCACTAAGAATGTGGGCAACAGTATTGGCCCCACCACAGTTCGTACAAGTGGAGGTTCGCTACCCAAACAACAAACGTCTATGTGTATATCTAGTGTGGACAATGAGCAGACGAGTTAAAATCGATGAAGTAATCATGGTTATAAGAATATTGCAAAATGGTAACTATTATTGTTGCCTTCATAATTACTTCAATTTCGTCTTAAAACCCCCTGGTGGTAGATTCCTTTTTGTCTTCAAATATAAGGAAAAGAACATTTCGCTCTCTATTTTCATTAGGATTAGAGCAACAAGAATGAAAGAGGGTGGAAGAGACTGTAAATGACGAGATATTTCTAACAAGGGGTAACATGCATTAGGTTGAAAGGTACAGTGATACCTCGAGATACGAGTTTAATTCGTTCCGTAACCTTGCTCGTATGTCAATTTGCTCGTATCTCAAAGCAATTTTCCCCATTGAAATTAATTAAAATGCCATTATGTTAATCCGTTCCAGCCCCAAAAATGCTACCCCTAATTGTTTTTGTTACGTGTTTTTGAATAAGAAAAATGTATTTATAAATGACAAATATTGTATAAAAACGTAATAAAAGAGAATGTAAAGCAAAAAAAACTGGTTTTAGAAAGTGTACATACACCATACCGTTCCTCGTATCTCAAATGTTGCTCGTATTTCAAAACAAAACTTCGCTGCTCGACAGCGCTCGTATCTAAAATAACTCGTATGTCAGGGCACTCGTATCTCGAGGTACCACTGTACTTTGAGTGGGGGGGGGGGGCGGGAAATCCCTTTTCAGCTCATAACTTCTAAGCAAGTGCAGCTATAAAAAAGTTTAAATACAAACGTTGATCGATGATGATAAAATGATAATTCGTTTAATTTGAATTTTCTTTCTATTCTCAAATGTAAAGGAATTACGGGAAAATGAAAATTTCCACCCCCTTTGAGCTGGATAGCCCATCTACGAACTCGGCCGAGATTTTCACTATCCATACAAAATATCCCAGGCCGGTTAAAATCAATTCAAAATTACTCCAGTTATCTTGTTCACAAGATAACATGGGCAAAAGCGTTATATATCTAAACTTTTGAACGAAGGTTGGTTTTGGGTTCTAGGGGTCATGATCGGTGAAGATCTGCAGAAATTTTCCGGAAGTCGTGTCATGAGAACCATTGTAATAAGTAGACTTCCTATAAGTATTCTACCTAAAATACTCTACTAAATTCAAATCTGAGAATGAAACAACCAAACGATAACATTTTAAAGTAGTGAGCATACATACAACAATTTAAAAACGGTCGAATGAAAAGACAAATCATAAAATATATTCCATATTTTTTTTATTTCAATACACACATAGTGTTATTGTTAAAATGTAGCACCCAGTCCTCTTGTACAGACAAATTATCCTATTGCTATGTCATTTCAGAGTACTGGACGTATTGAAGATAGTTTCTAACCAAATAGAATATCATAATTACATAAAAAAAAGACAATTACATCATCACAGTATTATAAAATCCAAACAATGAAAATAACAAAAAACGTTATTTGTGAATGCAGTGCATTCAAAAGTTGTACATTTAAAAAACTGGCCAACTTCTAATAGAAGTTATAATTATTACAACAAGCAAATAATATACAAATACAGTTATAAAATGTCAACCTCATACAAACACGCCACAAATTTTTTGCATGCAGATGGTGTTATTACACTTCATAATGTTTGAACTAAAATGTAGTTATTGATAAATGCCTTAATATTCACAGAACACTGTCAGTTAGATGTTTATAAATATGTTAAAAGCAAATAAACAATCTTTGTTTAAAATTTACTACTTGCTCATGTTTTTTTATAAAAGATTTTCAAACCAAGAAGATTAAAAACTAGTAATTATGTGAACAGCAGATCTGACGTCAAAAAAAACACCAAAAATCTGCTTTTAATGCAAATTAATTGCGCAAATCTCTGCTTTCAACAGTATTCACAAAATTACAATTAAATGTCTAATTTTAACATTATTCGCATAATTACAATTAAATACCATTTGCTGTTATCTGTATTTTTGGAGGCATCATGAAAGGAGTTCTGTTTGTATAGAATCATTGAAAAAAACTGAACATTAAAAGAAACAGAACCATTAAAACGACCATCATCTTGAAACAAAATCAAAAATTTCTTTAAACATGTGTCGTCCACAAAAGAAAAATCAAAAGCAACAAAGAAAGTAATAAATTTTTAATCCTGCAGTTTTAAATCAGGGAAAAAGAAATTATAACCCCTTGTTGACAAATATTATTTATATTAATGCACATATAAATAATATTTGTCATACATTATATAATTATAATATTATAATTATATAATGTATTACATATCACATTGCATAAGTAACACATTAACAAAACAGATGCTAATTCTAAATGTAATCAAGTTATGGCAAGAAATCTCAGCGACATTCCACTATAAACAATATGCAGTACAAAAATAGCATAGCCTTCTTCAAGTAAACATATTTCACAACTGAAATAAAACAATCATTTCAAAAATTAAAAAAAGAGCATCCATAACAAAATTTTAGCCCTTTGCACTCAAAATAGTATGTAATAAGATGCATAATTATTCACTGAACATAAGAGCTCACTTTAGCACTTCGAACCCCTAAAACTATAATGTTAAAACTTCTTCCTGAAAAATTATTCTGCGACTTCTTACACTCTGCAGATAAGTGCAAAGAGTAAAATTGAAGAGCATAATATAAAAAAAGAAATATATTTAAATATTAAAATAAAAGAATCTCTCTGTTCAAAGTCTAAAATCTTCTGCAGACTCGGCCGAAATTACTTTTTTTGCGTTTTCGATTTGATGAAGGTAGCTGAATTGTTTGGTGTAAAACCTGAAATTCTGCCATTCGCAGTTATGTTGTAGTAAAGCATCAAAGTTTCTGCATTAAGGGGACTTCTGCGCAGAAGAGGATCTCCAATTGGCCCTCAAGAGGACTAAAATTCATTTACATCACTATTTTTACCATTAATTTTTGTTTTTAAATCGAAATTTTGCTTAAAACAAACAAATTTAATATTTTATTTTATTTGAGTTTAAATTTATTTGAAAATAAACAAATTTTGCATTTTATTTGTGTTTAATTGATATTTCTTGTTTTATAATTTTGTTGCCATGAATTTTTTAAAATCTGAATTTTTCTTAAAAACCAGTAGCTTTCCAAATTTAAATTTCTTTGCAAATAAATTCACTTTTAATTTTATTTGAGTTTCACTGATATTCCAGGCTTTATAATCATTTTCACTGAATTTTTTGCTTTAAATCTGAATTTTACTTAAAAGCGAATAACTTTAAAATTTATTTTGACTCTATTAAGTTTAAGTTTACTATCAAATAAACTTATTTTTAATTTTATTTGAGTTTCCTCGATATTCTTGGCTTCTAATTATTTTTCCCTGGATTTTTTTTGTGTTTTAAATCTGTCATTTACTTAAAAACGAATAACTTTATAATTCTATTTTATTTTGAGTCTTTACATTTACTCACAAATAAATAAATTTTGAATTTTAGTTACGATTAATTAATATTCTTGGCTTTATAATAATTTATTCCCTAAAATTCTTCAACTTTTATATTGTTTGATGTTAAAAGGGGACTTCTTCAAAATTTAAATTTGAATTTTTGCAAAAATTAAAAATTGTAATATCTTTTTATTGTTGTCAATAGGTTCATTTTTCTACTGAGAAACATATTAGAGATATCCTGGATCCTCATTTCGATGTTTTTTGCTGCCCATTTTTTTTTTTGTTATTTTTCTGTAAATTTTTTAAAATGTCAGAAGTCCCCTTTTAAAATCAATTGCTTAAAATAAAAACTTTATAACTGAAGAAAACAAAAATAACATATTTCTAAAAAATATAGATATGAAACACATAACATCAGGTTTTAAATAAAATAAGAAATTTTCAGAATCAAACAGTTTCTATACTACTATAAGCTAACATAACAAAATTTTCTTAAAAAAATGAGCAAGGAATTAACATTTATGACAGTTGCAAAGTTTTCTGTAACAAATAATATAAAATAAGATATAAGAGCAATAATAAGAAAAAAATAAGTGTCTTTTAATAAGACTGTATGAATTGCATATTATATGCACTAGATTTCAGAAAATTCCTGGAGGTAATACATTTGGGTGAAGGCCACAAGAATTTCAGTGAAGAATTTATAATAACTGAAGAAAGAGAAAATTCGAATGTTAAAAGGTATCTGACCATCACGTTTCTACAGATACGTGGTGGTCAGATACCTTTGGTCTGTACCTTCCAGGTACATGGAAGCCCATGTACCTGGAACAATAATCTGACAAGGACATCTGGAAGAATTTAAATCAGCTTTGTTGCACAGAATAACTTTTGATAAAATCAATCAACAAGATTTTTTTAAATAAAGTGAATTTTGGACGCTAGTATTTTGAGATGCACTGGCCCAATTTTAATTCAGCTTGAGCATTTTAATATCTGGACCAAGGGTGTCAAACTCGCAGCCAACAATAAGTATCTTAGTAGCCCAGCAAACATAACAGTATAAAATTTTTTTTTATTCTGACAGTATGCAATGATACGAAACTTTTCACAAAAATTTTGTAGCTTAATTTTTAAAAATCCTAATAATACATAATTATTAAGAAAGAGTCACGTCATTCTCCAATGTTCCATTACTAGTTGTACTACATCGACGCACCATTCCCCGCACCAACAGCAGTAAATATTTTAACAACTGATATATGCACGTAGCAGAAGATACTATGCAACTGGACGTAATTGAGATATAATGCTGTTTAGATTTGAAGGATTCAATGAAATTGGGTTGCTTGAAGTTAACAAATATTTGCTTGCCAGGCTAGAAACCACTCGAAAATTGGCATAGGGGCCGTCCACAAATGATGTCACGCTTGGATGGGGGGAGAGGGGTTCGTGAAATTGTGACAGTTTGTGACAAGGGGGAGGGAGGGGGTAACAAGAAGCGTGACATCCCACATTTTGGTTAAGATAAAAACATTCAAAATCAGCAGATTAAATTTTGAAGTTATTTTGAAATTACCAGAATTTGGGGTTATTTTTTAATCGGGGCTAAAACAACTTTCATATTATTTTTTTCTCTCATATATTCCTTTCTTTTAGAAAAATGCATTCAGGGTAGGTTCTGAGAATATGGTAGCAGCAAAAATTCTTCACCATTAGAAGCAAACCTTCCCCTGTCACACCCTTGAAATATCCAATAAAAGATACTTCAACCCACCTGGGTGAGTGGTAGAACTGGTAGTAGCACAAACAGGTTGATTTTATTGAGGCGTTTTTTTTTTTTCTTTTGAATTCAATCTGTTTAAGAGTATTTTGTGTTCAGAAAGCAAAGATAAGATTTAAAGCAAAATATATCAAATTCCAAAATACTATTGTTTTCAATTGCTCTTTTATATTAATATTTTATTACTATTGTATAATAATTGTTTTTTGTTGTAAACCTTAAGCTTATTTCAAACAAAACAAGTACACATATAATCATTATTATTTTATGCTCACAAATGTCATTAAAACACATAGTTAAAATTTGATATATGATCTATAACGTAGTGCCTGGTTTCTGAACTGCAAGTACATGTTTATGTAATGCAGCGTGACATGTGACAAGGGGGGGGGGGTCAAAAATATTGAAAAAAAGTGTGACATAATTTATGGACAGCCCCATATGAAATTGTGTCCACGTTTGGAAAAACTTTTTGATGCGAGTTATTTTCGCATGTGAAAGAAAATAGGTCTCTTGGCAGTTCCAGAATTACTGACATTCACCTCGGATCAATTTAGAAATTAATCACTGCAAACAAGATATCCCTCAAAGTAGAAAAGATGGTAGCAAAGAAGAAACGCCGAATGTCAGGAAGAAAGCATTTACTTTATCGTTGTCCTTTTATATAATGTATTTTCGAAATAAACTTACATTTGTATACAAATATGAGGATTTTTTTTTTTTTTTTTTTTGTTCTTATAAACTTAGACCTAGTATATTTGGCGAGTGCTAGCATTTGAGTTTGGCACCTTTGATTCAGAACTTCCTTTTCCAAATGATACCTCCTTCATTTTGAATCTTAAAAACTGAGCAATTTTTGTATGAAAAATGATTGTCAAAAAATATCTCACATGACTGAGTGGCAAGACCTCCTTTACAGAAGA
This sequence comes from Araneus ventricosus, assembly GCA_013235015.1. Lineage (NCBI taxonomy): Eukaryota > Metazoa > Arthropoda > Arachnida > Araneae > Araneidae > Araneus > Araneus ventricosus. Next base: position 25,346 of record BGPR01001574.1, read on the forward strand.
ATGAATTTATCATTAAAAACAGGTTGCCATACTTTATTATTATTATTATAAATACAGCACTCTCAAGTTAACTAATGAGGATGTTAAATTTTTTTGGAACCCCGTTTCATTAACGGACATAACCAGTGGCGAATCCGGGGGGGGGGGGGCTATCAGTTAAGAGCCAAACCAAAATTGTTGATTTTATTTAAAATCACTACAACTGGTTGTTCTGAATTTTTATTTAAATAAAACTAATAAAATCGTAACAACATTGCTTTCTGGCTTGACAAGCTCAAAAATTTTCCTGCTTTTCTAGTCATTCCACTTGTACTCGTAGCGTTGATGCAATCGAAGACATTTTTTGGCTAGTTATTTCATTGTATTTTTTATTAAATTATCGAAAGTATTGTAGTGTCCTTTATTATTCTTATTGTCAGGTGAGAAAAGTCTGTAAAGTTAAAGTCTTTTGGTTTACTTCCCTGGCCCGTATCCTGGATTCGCCACGCGACATAACTCGTGTTAAATTGTTTCGGAACCCCATTTCATTAATAGACATAACTCATACACATGAGGAAAAATGTGTTTTCAACAGTGTCAAAAGATAGTTCAATGCTCAGGAATAAAAATATGTGCATGAAAATAACATTAAAATAACCACAGTAAACTATACACATTCGGACTAAAAAAAGATCATGAGTAATTTGTTTAAAAATACCCAAATGCAATTATTCTAAGAAAGTTGACTGTAAGATTATTTTATCCTCAAACTATTGAAAAAAATTAATAATAATAGAATCAGTATTCAACAGCATTCCTCTGTTTGACAATTGGCTAAACTTATTTATTAACACAAATAATCTGCATTATTATATACACAATAGACAACTGATACTGAGTTATAACTGGAAAAAAAAATGAAGATTACCTTTAAAATTTTCAGAGATTCTTTGCTAAAATTGTCAATGCAGAAAGAAACATGAAGGAGATATTGCCAAATCACTGTTCAAATAGCACAGATTTTTAACTGAAGTAATTTTCAAAAGAAATACATTAAGTTAATAATAAGAAGAAACATAAGGAATAAACATATAAATGAAATAATATAATAAAACAACAATAAAAGATAAAAATACCTCTTAATATATTTAAAGAATTTTTTTTTCCTTTCTTCAATAACTAAACAACATTCGAATCTCATGGCATACTTCTTATAGAGAAATATCACTTTAACCCTCCGAGTGTCCAATTATTTTGAACTTTTAGATGTCAGTTTAAAAAACTTAGCTTTTAAATTAAATGAATCTATCTTTTCCGTATTTAATTATATCTCTTAAATCTTAGGAATACTTTTATCCGTGATTTTTTAAGAAAATACACATATAAATTCGAGCTATCTGCTTTTGAACTGAACATGAAAAACGTAAAAAAGACGTTTGCGCCGCTCGGAAGGTTTAACTAAAAGGAAGAGTCAATTCAATACATCATATCAGAAGTTACTGCATAACTTTGTGCACAGATTTTATTCTGAATACTTGTTTAGTTACAAACAAAACCACGATTCTGTCACTAACTATATGTAATGCAGTCTAGTGATAAATTAATATAGTATCTTCATTAAATATTTTTGAATGAGTTAAATGTGAAATCTATCAAATTTTAAAACACCCATATTTCTGAATAGATATCAACAGAATGAAATTCTCCAAAAATGGCTTGGCAAGGAATGTATTAATAAATGTTGAATAAACATTCTGCTTTAAAATTATATTATTGACATTAGAATAAAATGTATATCCACATATAAAAGGCACTTCTATTCAATGAAATATTTATTGCTTGCTGAATGTAATAACGTTGACACATCTGTTGAGATGTTTTTCTTTTACAGTTCATATTCAGCAAGTAATTTTTCACTAACCAAGATTTTTTTACATTCTTATATTTTAAGTTTATTTTATATATAAAGCATTTCAGTTGTATTATGAGCTTGATGACTTACACTACTTATACCACTTTAACCCTCTAGCAAAGGCTATTTTTAATTGCTATTTATATGCAATTTTCAGGAGCATGGGTATGGAGTGGTGCTCTGCTCTGTTATATGCAACAAATGTGAAGAGCTCCTAATGCATTTGTAATAAAGTGCATTACTATTCATAAGCATTGCTATTAGGGGTGTAGGGGAGCCAGAACACCATTCTGGCACTGTTTATTTTTTTTAATGAAAAATCAATAAGAAATAATTGTAAAAACCTCCTTAAAAAGAGTGCGATTTTTGTCACCCAGGTTAGAGCGTTCTGGCACGGCTCAATTTGCGACAACACCACTAAATGCCATACATCAATCCAGCATTTTTTTATTTTATATTTGGTAATGCATTTTTTTCTGTTAGTGGATTTAGCATTATTTTACTCGGAAAAAACAAAAAAACGAAAGTTAGCGTCTATTGATTCGTCAGTTCTGTTTTTCATGCTTTTTTTTTTTATTATTTCTTACGTACTCTGGCAATCTGCATTAGATTTTCTTCAACAGCTTTTGCTTGTAAATTTGTGACAAAGAGGTCCGAGATATTATTGGCAAGCTAAAAGCCGTCTCAGACGGGCACAAATCTTCTAGTACTAAAGAAAAAGTTCCACTCTTCTGTGACTATTAACTGACCGAGTTATGAAGCTTTGAATTTCATTAATCTCAGCCAATCAATGGCCGCTTTGAGCAAGCACCAACTGCTGATTAGTGGATCTGCCTTGTGGCGACCAATGAAATGGTATAAAATAATTCTTTCTAACAGTTTAGAAATTAGCAACCGGGTCATGATTAGAGTGAGCACCTTGTAAAACTTCACAGATGATGAAATGTATGGAATTGCATGACAAAATATAATTTCTACATTGGTTGAATGGACTGAGACTAACAATAATAGCAAGAGCAGTGACATAACTATAATTAAGCAGGGCTGGCAATTTGCCAGGGGCCATGGTCTTACGGGTCTCTGACCTACAATTACATGGGCACATGGACACTGCTACTGTCCTCATGGGTTTTTGAGTATATCTCTGCAAGGGTCCATCCTAAACATTTGCCAAGAGGCCTTTACTATGTAGTTATGCTATCAATATATGAGCAAACTATTTGATTGTTGACAAACACATATTACATATACAAAATAATCTATAAAAAACTTTAAAGTTTAACTAAAACAAGTAAAGTTGTAATGGAAGAACTAACTTTATATTTATGATAATCACAAATTATAGAAATTGTCAATACATATAACATGAACATTTCTGTGTTTTTAAATTTGTACTTTGTAGATATTTCTCTTAAATTCACATCTAGCTATCAATTTCAGGGTATTACAGTACTTAAATCTAACAGCTGTTTCTCTCTAACAGAAAACTGGCCACAAGACATAACAAAGGAGAGTATAAGTTAGGTGTAACGAAACATTAAAAATATCAATAAAAAGTTCAAAAGAAGTAATGAATAAAAAAATGGAAATATAATATAAGCACCATAATGAAGGAATTCAATTAAACATAAACGCACCATTTATAGAATGGTTAAAATGATTCAATAAAGTATAAATTCCACAAAGAAAGATATTTAATTACAAAAAAGAAAATACAGAAGAAGTAAACAATAATGATAACAATATACCTTTCTGCACGCAATGCAGCAGCATCCAGTGATTGCATCAACAATATTGTCTATAATCAACTAATTAATTAAGATAGAATCAAACTACAAAAATCATGCTTCAATAAAAATTATAATACATTAAGTTTAAACAAATAACAAAATGGAAAAAATGGAAGAGAACTTGAATGGTAAACTTTTTCAAAGTGTCACTTGACATCGGAGTTCTAATATGGAAATTTATAACACATAGAATTCCATAAAGAAACACATAGAAATAGAATGACTGGGAACTCGGAATACAAATAAAATATGAGATCATAAAATAATTTAAATAAAAACTTATTTATGGCAAGTACTACAAAACTGACTATGTATGACAACAGAAAAATTAGATAAAATGTTTCATATCTAATAATAGCATGCCAAATTAGAATTTATCAATGCTTCAGATATAGTTGGTTTCCTTTTCTTGACTTTGGGTTAAGGAACTTATTTGAAATACATAATAATTTATTTTAATGATAACATTCAGTTTATTATCACAATATTCATTGTTACAGAAATACAGGATGTCTCTGAATTTTTACCCAGAATTCACACTGTTCTTATTCCTTATGACTGCACCGATTTTGGTTTTTCTTTCCAGATACATTGAACCAATTATCAAGTTTTTCTTGATGGGGTAAAGTTAAGATTCAAGTGTATCAATAAGGGCACTTCAGCTGTTTAATATGAAAACTTGGTTTCAACACAGTAAAATACACAGTAGCTTACGTGGCTGGTTGGGATGAAATATTGAAAAATGGTGGAATAAAGTTTTCAAACTTGCCATAGAAACAGCCACTAGATGTCAAATTGATAAAATTCTAGATGCAAAAGTTTACAGGAAAAGGTACAGTTGAAAAGGTAAAGACAGATTACAGGTTATGTGCTAATTTCAGAACTCGTAACGAGAATCTCAAATGAAACTTGCTCAATTTTTCAAATGTCTCAGCAAAATATAATCTATACTGGTAACAAAATTATAGGTAATTGATAACTTTGGAACAACCTGCATTTTCAACTACAATTACTGGAGATGGTACATTTTCTTCACCAAACATCACAAATAAATGGTTAAAATTTAAAACAGTAAAAGAACACATAGTGAATTTCAATGAGCAGATTCATAACAATCTGCCTGTAGAAATGGTTCTGAGGTTTCAGTTTTTACTTTTCGCCAAAGCCTCTTTGAAAGCCTTTAAAGAGGCACAGAAATTTTCACGACTATGCTGTACTTACAAGTATTCTGTGTACTAATTCCTTCAGAAGGACAAAATTAAAACAAAGTATGCATCAATATGTGCTTCATTTTGGCACCTGGCCTTTATGCTTTTCCCTAGATCCGTCCTTCTACTTTGTTTTCCAAATATAGGAAAAGAAAGAAATAGACAACACCCATAACAAATGCTATTCCAAATATCAGTATTGTTATATCCTGAAAAATTCAGAAGAAAAGGTATTAAGAAAAAAATTTCCAAATAAAATGTAACAAAAAAAAGTATTTAGAATGATTTCATAAACCACAAGATTTCACTTAGTATGCTACAACGAACAGTAATAATGTAAAACTTTGTTTATGCATATGTTATGACTATTGTATGTGTTAGTAATATGTTATAAGGACAAATATTCTAAACATTGTGAATAATATGCTTTTTAAAGAAATTGCTACCAAAAATGTGCTTGCCAACATAAAAAAACTGTGAAATGTAAGACAAATACAACAGAATTAATTCAGAAATTTTAATAATTAATTATATCAATAGATGGCATACAGAGCTTTGTTGACTAAAAGACTAAGCAATATTTCTCAGTAATCATATAAAATACAAGATATTACTTGCAAATCATGTCATTTTAACATTTAGTCATTGAAAAATAGATAAACTAATAACTTTTCAAATTACGTAACATTCTTTCTTTATTGCGAGAATTTGACTCGCAAACCAGATTTCATAATTTTTAAACTTTTAATAGATATTTGTACTAAATTTTTGATTACCACTTTCAAAATGTATAATTTGCCCATAGAAAGTGAAGTTACTATTTGTCTTTTTCTTAGTATTCATCTAATTCATATAACCGTAGAAATTGTACAAAGATACAATGTAAAAGGACCTTATTGAGATTACAAGTGATGTATGCAACATAAAACTGAAAATTTAGTGTGCATAATTGCTCAGGCAAACGGCAACAAAGGTGTTAAAAATGGATAATTAAATTTTCATGGAAAATTCCAAAACTTTTTAGTTTTCATGTAATTTATTCTATTCAGTATTTTTTTAAATTCAACTTTTTCAAAAGTGTATAAATCTTCATGACAAGGAATTTTTCATTTATAATTTAGCTACACAAAAATGAGTTTCTGTTAGGAACTGAGATTAGCAGACGCATATGCAATGAAACTTTGAAATTTCAAGAACATTTTAGAAATGAAATTTTAAGAAAATATGCACATAAATAAGTATTATATGTTTTTGAGTTGAACACGGGTAACAGGAAACACTGCTTCGGCTCCCTGAAAGGTTACAATATATACTGTGCATGCTCAAAATATTTATCCAAAAGGAATTCATATTAATATTTGAATTTGTGAATTTTAAAAAATGTCTTGAATGCAAGACATTCAAACCCAGATAGCAACTTTAGTTTGCAGCAAGCTTGCCACAAATTTGTCATGACAAGAGTGCAAGCTTGCAGCAAGTTAACGAAAGCTCTGAAGTCATCATGAAACGAACTTGCAGCAAGTTTGCCGTGCAAACTTATTGCAAATTATAGCAAAAACAGAGTACGAAACACAACCCAGGATAGAACTCACGACCTCCCGGTTCCGAAGCGGAGACGTTAACCATTGAGCCAGTTGAACTCTGAGAGGAGAAGATAGATTTCGCTAATACGTCGTTCGATTCGTATACGATTTATTTTTAACTATTTTCTGGATTTCATTAATTTTTTGAATTGATAATATGATTTGAAGTCAAAGAGAGAGCGATTTTCGCTAATAACTACGTTTTGCTAGTAAAATAAATTATGAAATTAGAGTTCAAAAGTAATTACTTTAAAATGGGACAAAATGTCTAGTTATTATTGTTCAACAAACACTGACTGTTTTTTAGATTTAATTTTGTTTATAAACGCTAAAATTTCAACATTAAGAAAAAGGCGATATAATTTTCTTTAAAGTGAGAGTGATATATTTAGGAAAAAGATGGAAAATGTTTCAAAAAATTTTTTTATAAAAAAGTTATTTTTTTCACAAATTATCATTGATTTATTGAATTAATAAAAAAGAATTACAGTCTAGGAGATGCTATTAAAAATCGGATGTTTTTTAAAACAGAGACAAAGATAATTATCTCTTTATTGTGCTATCTCTGCAGGAAGCTTGTTTTGCAAAATTGCAGCAAGTTTGATTTGCAAAGGAGGTGGTGCTATTTGTCACATCGAACTTGCTACAAGTTCGATTCAAGTTTGACGCGTCAAATTTTGTCATGACAAGTCAAAATCAAATTTGCTGCAAACTTACGTGCTATCTGAAAAATCATGTCATTAATATAACAGGCATCTTTGCAGCAATGAATTAACATTTAAAACTTACATCATAAAACTACACAAATATTTAAAACATCTATTATTAAAACAAGATTGGTGACTTGGTTTTTTTTTTATAATGAAGTTCACAATAATGACCTCAAGCTTTAATTTAACAACACTGCATAATGTAATATTTCAGAGGTGGGGAACCTTTTGGCAATGAAATGCTTCATTAAATTTCAGCAACGAGCAGAATCTGAAGGGTTATTGTTCTGTAATTATTATTATATTACAGAAAATAATATTATTTCAATGCAAATTGTAAATAACTAGTAAGGCCACATAAGAAACAAAAGAAGGCTGCAAGTTACTCATCACTGTAATATTCCATTTATAGATTTTTGAAATTAAAAAATCTTATTTATTGAACTATTAATAGTATTGTTCTTTGCATATGCACTTTACAGAGATATTAAAAGAGACAGAAGAAAATTTAAAGTCTATAAACCTTCAATCCATTACATCTTTTAAAAGAATACCTACTTAAAAGTAAAAATACTACATAATTCTGAATACATACAGATAAATAATTACATTAGGATATTTGCATGAGAAATTTTAACTATTAAATAGTAAATATTAATTTATTTTCATTATTAATATAAAACAAAAAACTTTTTTTAGTTTCAAATTTAATTTCTACCCTTTAAACAAGTTTACAATTTTTAAAAGAAATTATAATCAATGTCAGAAAAATTATGACTACTTCCATTAAACAGAGAGCAAAACGCAACTTACTCGATATAAAGTAGAAACTCCTTTTTTGGCTTGAGCTTGAGCTTTGGTTTTTTTTAGCTCAGCTTTTGACTTCTTGTAATCTTGTTTTCCTAAACAGATAATACATACAGATTAAAATAATTTCAAATTTTAAAGCACACTTTAACCTTAATTTAATACTAAATCTATTGCAATTTTTATAAAACTGAAGTAAATATTAGTTTTATTATCAACAATCATCCATTCTATCTTTTGTCTTCGTCACAGATGGTCTAGAGGTACCATAAAAGTAAAAGATTAATACAGCTCTGGTCAAGATATACAAGAGACAAGCCTTCTAGATGGGTCCGCCGAGAACCACACCAGGCCCTGGTCAAAGAACTAGTATGTGGCTTCCCAACACACACCTGGGTGGACCTCGCACTCATAAAAACAAATGTCTGCAAAAGGTAAATAAACAAGACTCAATTAGCAACAACAGAACGTCGCCCCATGTCTGATGCCTTGACAGCAACTGAACAAGTTGGATTGACATGGGACAATTATTAGCAATGACAGTGGCACTTGACTTTTCACACAAGAATTGACACCCTTTTAGCACAAGATGCTCTATAATACTGATACAATATCTTTAAGATATTGTGCAGCATTCAGGATATCAAACAACAATGTAGATATATTGTACAATATCTTGTGCTAATAGGGCAGGGAAGGCTGCAACTCCGAGTGTTACGACTTATTATCTGAATCTCTTCTCAAATTATGAATTCTGATTGTGGTAACTAATAAGCAGACAGAACTCTTTCTTCCAGTTGCCTGGTCACAAAATGTATTGTAACAAAAGACCCCTCTGGACTATTTTCTGCCCCCCTCTTTTGGTAGACCTGTTTCCAGAAGTACTTTGAAAACAAACTGATCTATACTTATCTTGTATGCGAAAAATTCTTTGTACAGTAACCTGGTTAATTCCCCTAAATGATGGTTTGGTACTATTCCATTGGTTGGGTCCCCTCATTGCCAAGCCTTAATGTTGATGCTATTCCATTAATGCCAACATTCAATGTTAAGATTTGGTGACAAGAGTTATTACTAGGATCTGCCAGGTGTTTGTCTGGGACCTTGCTAATAGAATTGTATGGAGGGCTGTTGCTTTGCTTTATGACATTTGCAGGAAGTGATATTTCCTCAGACCATGACATCCATTCAGTAGGCACTTATAAGCGCAATAGTGAAATGTGAGCCATCGAAAATGTGGTTAATCACTTTCATCATCAACCACACTTTTATGATGCTGACCAGCAAATTTAGTTTGGCTGAAAGCACTAAATTAAAAATAATTTTAACTTGCCACATAATCATATGACGTAGTTACTGACTTAATTTGTTGTACCACAAAAATTCACCGACCATAACAACAAATGAAATTTACAAACATGGGATACATGACCTGTACCATAACTCCTAAACCTTTTGAGCCAGCAGAGCCAATTTGAATACAAATCAACCATTGTGCAACATTCTTCTCTTTAGTTGATTAATATTTCTCTTTCCCACAACTTAAAACTATCAGGCCATATGTTCAGATTATGAACACCTGCCACAGAAAGCAATAACAGACTAAATCATTCATTTTTGATTTGCTATAACAAGCCAATGCTGATATTATACTGTCAACATCTATACGAGCAAACTAACTAATAAGTTAGTTTGCTGTTATAATAAGGTACCTTTTATGATGCCTATTATAGAGAGTAATAAAGGATTTTCTTTTGAAAGTTTCAGATGTAGCAATGTAAGTGCTTGGGTAAACAGGAATTCAGAAAATACTGGTGGTTTAGCATATATAAACTTCGGTATCATCATTTTACAGACATGACTTTTTCATACATTTTATGAGTGAAACACTAACATCATAAGGATAATTAGAAATGTATTCCCATCTGATGAAATCAGAATAATTGCAACCTACAAATGAAAATATATTTCACTTCAAGTGAATTGTAGTGCAATCAATATAAAAATTTGGGTACTTCCTTACTATTGCTGTCCCGAGCTTACTAGGCGAACTTCGGATTACACAAGCAGATCACAGCTAGAATTTTGCTATGATAAGATTTGGTGAATATTTGATGGTTGCTTATGGGGGCTGCTATAATAAGGAAGTATCAAAAATTTTAACTATGCAAGATTTATAGAGGACCATATATATGAGTAATGAGATTTTGAGATTGAAAATTTAATATCCACCAGCTTAAACCAGAAGAGCTTCAAAATTAAAAAAATATTGATGGTCATAATTTCAACAAAACAAAATCCTCACCAATTTGTTTCCTGTAATGTTCAACAGGCACATCTTTTGTTGCATCCTTACTTCGAGCCATTTGAAAACTGCAAAATTTAATTATAATAATGAATATATTCATCAATGGAAACCATAAAAAATGAAATACAATAAGTACTTTGAAACTGGTTAATAACTTAACAAACACATTAAAAATGAAGCAACTCATTTTCCTAACGATTCTTCAAGCAAATTTTTAAAAAAATAAACCTTCTTAATAATCCTCTTTTTATATAGTAATAGTAAGACTTAAAATTACGGCAAATTTATTACACAGATTTTTAAAATTAAATTACAGAATCAATTGATAAAATTAGTATAAAAATCTTACTGCGTTTCTTTGTCACAGTAATAAAATTTTTTTCAAAATGTTAAAATATTGAAATTAGATTGATTCTAGCAAAACCGATGGTTTTCTGATCTTATTTGCATAGAATACAATGCAAATTAACTAATTCCCAGAAAACGTGAAGCTTTTGCTACGATGGCAAAACTTATCGCATTTGTTTACACAGTTGTCAAACAAGAAAAAAACGCAGATCCAGCAAAACGAAAACATATACAACCGAAAAATTTAAGTGTTGCCATATTCATCTTAGCACATTATTTCGTTAATGACGAAAAATTTTTGTATTTGCCTAAGCGTAGCTATCGAAGCTACTTTTACAAGCAGCACTTTTATTTTCAAATATCATGCGATACAAAATATTGAATGATATTTCAATCACCACAGAATAAACTTTCTCTGTGTTTACTGTCTATTTATTTATTTATCGTTATTTTACTATTTTTCTATATTTTGGCAACATTCGAATGAAGATGAAGAGGCGTTGATTTGTTTACTATTTTCAATTTACTCTATCCGTGAGGGCACAAATTGCCTTTACGGGTTTGAAATTTTTGAGCTTGCAGTTTTCGTGGGTATGGATTGTATTAAGTAACCACACAAGTATTATCTAATTAATAATTTGTCATAAAATTTATTCCATCCCTGTTATAAGCATTTTTCTGTGATTTTAATTGTATTAAAAATATTATAGAATATATTTAATTTTCCAAAAATGTCAGGATTTCATCAAGAAGTTAAATTATGCGTCCTAGGGGTAAGATATTATTTGTCTAACAGATAGTTATATTTTAACTTAATTGCATTGTATTGTACAAATTTTATACACATTTATACTAACTTGGGACGTTATTTAAATGCTAGGATTCCGGTGTTGGAAAATCTTGTATTGTTCAGCGTTTTGTGCATAACACATTTAATCCTTCTGTGGAAAGTACAATAGGGTAAATATCATTTTACATATTCATAATACATCTATCGTCAAATTATATGTATATCCATTTATGCATTTAACTTATTTCTGCAATAGTATATCTATGCTTCTAAGCTGCAGTAAAATGCGAAGTATTTCATTCAGTAGTTAAATTTTTCTACTGAGTTACGACTAGTATTAAAGAAACGTAAGAATAATAGTAATCCATATGGTTACAATTTTTCAATGAATTTTCTACAGTGGATATTAAGAATTTTTATTTAAAAGTAGTTTTTGTAAATTAAAAAAAGAAAAGTAGTTTTGTTACATAGGTTATTTTGAAGTTTGCAAGCTTCTGAACTCGTGGATGAGTTATTTATATATATTCTGGATTGTTATTTGTCTTTTAAATTGTGCTATATAAAGCTGTTTTTGATTTTTAATTAGCTTCTGTAATGTAAATATAACCAAATTTATTACCTAACACCTTTAAAAATATTGTAAATATTTTATTCTCCAATGTTTGACTTCAGTGGCGAATCCAGGGGAGGGTCTATCGGCTGCAGCCCCCTCCCTCCCTCCAGAGCTAAACCAAAATTCTTTATTTAATTTAAAATCACTACAACTGTTTGATCTTAATTTTCATTTTAAAAGAATAGTAATAAAATCGTGACAACATTGATTTCTGACTTGACAGGCTCGAAAATTTTCCTACTTTTCTAGTCATTCCACTTGCACTTGTAGCGTTGGCGCGGTCTAAAACATTTTTTGGTCAGCTATTTCATTGTATTTTTTATTAAATTATCGAAAGTATTGTAGTGTCCTTTATTCTTATTGTCAGGAGAGGAAAGCCTGTAAAGTTAAAGTGCTTTTGTTTATATAAGCCATGAGGTTTGACATTCGTCACTACAATACAAAATTTTTATGACCTCCGCCCCCACCCCCTAGACCCGAATCCTGGATTCGCCACTGTTTGACTCCATTGAGATGTAATGAATAATATTTATTTTTCATGCTTTTGCCATAGACACTTCAATGGTTATGTATGAGAAAGTTATTAAAATATTTCAGAAAATATTAATACCTTAAAATGTTTATATTTCATTTCTGCTTGCTGGTTGTTTTATCTTAGTCCATAGTAGACAAGTCATAATTTGTTTGATTCAAGGAAAAATATTTTTAGTATTGTTACAATAATCAAATTTGATTTCTTAATTGTAAGAATTCTATTTGTATTCTTTTGTTTGAAATAAAATGTCCTTATTTCAGAGCATCTTTCATGACAAAATGCATGCTTGTCGATGACTGCACATTTAAATTCAACATATGGGATACAGCTGGACAAGAACGGGTGAGAACAGCAATACTTTATCTTAATAAATACATTTCATGTAGTAAAAGTCTTTTTTTAAAAAAAAAATCAAGAAAAAAGTGATTATTTTTCTTGGATATTTTCGCTCATTATATTCGATGAAATTAAATATAGGCAGAAACCTGAGATTCAGTTTAATGTCCTAAAATAAATCTATTATAAATTATTTTCAATGTATACAAACGGGCATGCTAAATTACCATTGTTGACCGATTTCTATATTTTAGCTTTAATTTTCGAATTTTCCCACTCCATATCATTTAGAATTCCACCTTCCCTTTACTTACAGTTCAGTATCATTAACTAAATATCTTTCTTTATTTGGCATCTTTATCATAAATCTCATTCTGTATTACAACAGCATTTTAAAAAGATATGGACTGATGAACAAAGTAAAGGCACTCGTCTTCTAACAGTCTTTCAGTATAACAGAATGAGATAATGTGTCAGTTGTTTTTTCTTAACTTACATGTGTGCTCTTTTGTCTAATAGTAAAAGCTAGCAGCTCATAAACATGACTTTATTTGTTCAAATCTAAGAAACTACTGGATTTCACTTTTGGTCAATAGAGTGCACCTGTGTGCAAAACGTTTTGATGAGACTGTCTTTGTGCAATCTTTTCTCATTCTATTGTGCATATTCAAAAAATAATTATATGAATTGTTAAGAAATAAAACATCAAAAGCAAGAATGTTTGGCCAGACTTAAGATTATGGTGCAATCTCCAAAATTGAGTATTTTTTGGTGATTACTCACCAAATATGGAAATAATGAAAAGTGAGTTAATACTGTTATTTGATTTGGTTTCGGAACAAATCATCGGAGCTCCAAATGCACATATTTGTTATAAATTTTTGTAATAGAAATTTAAATGTGTAAGTTATTGAAATGGATTCCGAGTAGTTCAAGGTATGTGTTTAATATACTGTCTTGACCAAAATTGTATGAATTTTCTCGCAAACCCATTCCCATGATTTTTCTTTTCTTTGAAATAAGTTACATGCAACACTGAATTCACTGTTTTCTAAATATTTGTTTCTTTTAGTACAGGTCTTTGGCTCCTATGTACTACAGAAATGCTGGAGCATCGGTGATTGTTTATGATGTCACAAACTATGTAAGTAAATTTGAATTCTATTTTTTTTTTCAACTTTAAAATGTAGCAATTTATATTTCATTTTTTTTTTTTCAGTTTAGTTTTCATTATTCATTTATTAGATTCTGTGGCCAATTCGGGCGAAGTGGGTGGGGGCTGAGGTCGTTAAAATTTTGTATCGTAGTGACGAATGTCAAACCTCATGGCTTATGTACCAAAAGACTTTAACTTTACAGGCATTACTCACCTGACAATAAGAATCATAAAGAATACTACAATACTTTCTATAATTTAATAAAAAATACAATGAAATAATTAGGAAAAATATGTTTTCGACCACATCAACGCTAGAAATACAAATGGAATGACTAGAAAAGTAGGAAACTTTTTGAGCCTGTGAAGTCAGAAAGCAATGTTGTCATATTTTTATTATTTTTTAAAAAATGAAAATTAAGAACAAACAATTGTAGTGATTTTAAATATCAAGAATTTACGCTAGATAGGCTGCATCCCGATACCCTTGGATTTGCCACCGATAGATTAGATTTAATTTTGTTATTTGAATTGATAGTATACAGTAACAGTTCATTGCTAATACTTACACATGTCACTTATTATTTGTTATCCAAGATGCTTGGTAACTTGAAATAAAAAATATTTGTAGTAAAATGTTTGATGTTTCATTATATCTTCTTGGATAGCAATATTTATAATTATACCAATCTTCGTAATGTTTGCTCATTTGAATTAGAAGAATAGTCTCGTCAGGCTAGTAAGTATCTCTCTTTTGATGAAAATATATTTTTCATAAAATATTTTGTTTGAAAGGACAAAAGAAGTCATGTAAATTTATAAACAGTGGATAACCATGGTTATGCCTCCTAGAAATCAAGAATTTCTTGACAGTGTGAAGAAGATGCATTATTTATGAGGCAAACATTACTACTATCTATATTTAGTGTTTTTTAACATTTCTTTCAATATTGTAGAAAACTCTGCAGGGCTTGTCTATTACATCAATATTTCCAGTGTTGATTATGCAGTATAATAATTCGTATTATGAATATTGAAAAGAAAAAGCAATCATATGCTATTTGACCAATTTTTTATTATTTTTTATTAATTTATTGGAAGTCTTCATAATCATTTTCTCAAACTGCTATGTTTGATTTTTTTTAAATGATGACAATTAGAGATGTAATGAATAAGTGATTTGGCCAAATACCAAATATTCGACCAAATTTCAGGTCTCATAACCAAATTTTAAAAAAACATTTCACTTCTTATTGTAAATGAAATATTTTTCAAATTTTAAATGAAAAAAATTAAGATGAAATAAAATAGATTTTTTATTATTTGTATTTTTAAAAATGTTGATACCTTTATGTATATTTGTAATATTTTAAAAACTGTAATTACAATAAGAAATGAGAAACCCTCATCATTTTAGGATTGCTTCAAAGAAATAAGAGTCATCATTGCAGAACATGACAATGACAAACACAGAAGAAAATTGAATAGATAAAATAAAATTACTAGATGTAAATTCCTATTTTGATAAAGAACTTCTAATAGGTAGGATGTAGTGTCCATTTAATTGGTGGGAAAAAAATATGGGAAAATTTCCAAGGTTCGTAAACTTAGCAATATCTTTTATCACCTGCAAGCATTATATAGTGATCGTTTATTTTCTGAAGTTGGTAACATGTATGAAACCATATAGAAAGACTTCTATAAATGTGTGCAACATTATTAAATGCACTTATGTACTTTGCAACTTAAAATTGGATAAATGTTAGATTTTTTATAATAAATGTACCAGAATGTAATTCTGAATATTCTTTATTTAATATATTTAAAACAACATTTTTTAAAAACAATCTATCCTGAATTTATTCTACTGAATAGCTCTTTAGCATTCAGCAAGACCAAATATTCGGAAAGGGCCGAATAGGCCTCGTATTGAATATTCGTTATATCCCTGGTTGGTATCATTTGTGTATGAAACCAAACAGAACAGCCTTCCTCCAGAAAATGCTAAAACATTATTGTTCTTTCATCATAATTTCAGGCTTTGCAATGATAAATTATATGTAACTTTATTATATACACTTATGCAACTTAAAATTGGTAAATGTTGGGAGGTTTTTTGTTAATAAATGTAGTGAAATGTAATTCTGCAATATCCATTGTTAACTGTGTATTTAAAAGCACATTTAAAAAATTATTATCCTGAATATATTCGGCCAAATATCTGCTTAGTTTTTGGCAAAAGGGCCGAATATTCGTTACATCCCTAATGACAGTATGGTTCATTATTATCTGTTACAGAGATAAAAGGCTGTGTTTTTTAAAATTGAATCTTCATAGAACTTTTTATACCATTCAGTATGAATAATTTTCTTTTTTCAGTAGTGCTAACTAAACTAAGAAATAATAAATTATTTGGAAATGATACGCATTTATAAGAATGCAGTGTCGGGAATTTCTTGACAATGTGAAAATGGTTCATTATTTATGATGCAAACATTACTGCTATCTATATTTAATACTTTTAAATATTTCTTTCAATATTGTAGTTTCTACTACTACTAGCAGTAGATAAATTTCATTTAATTATCCCATAGAGATAAGTTTCTGGAGTTTGCTATCTTCATTAACTTTGTAAGTGATACTCTGTATATAGCAGCCATGGATTTTCTATTTTACTTGACTACTTCAGTGTTTATTTTAATTGGCTATAATTTCTTTTTTATTGTGGCATAAGTCACCTTTTAATAATTCAAAAAATTAATCTTTTTATCTGAAAAACTTCTTGCTGCCTCTCGGTTAATATTTTCACCCTTCAAAAATACGATAATAATTGTTGAATGAAATGATAATAGCGGATGAAAATAATAAGAATAATCAGACTGTTGAATGAAATTAGCTAATTAAACTTGTATATCAGCAATATGATTGCTCATTGTTTTTCAATTATGCTGCATTGCTTGTTAATGAGATTTGTGGTAATGCTTAAAACTCAAACAAAGATCATTTTAAAAATTTTGTACTTTATTGAGTGACTATTTAATTCTTAACTTCTTGAGCTGTAGATGTACATTGATCTGTCACTTTTATGGAACTGAAACATACCTTTTATTGTTCTTTAGTGTTGTTAATTTTATACATTAAATGTATGCAGAATTAATTTCCCAGTACTTTTGCAATCCCTTGTGAATTTGTGGAAGATATTCTTATGTATGTAAATATTTTTAAAAATTAATATTCTTTTTTCTTTTTATGCTTTCCCTAGATTAACTAAAAGTAAGCATATAATTTTAATATTTTTACATTTTGTATTAGTTTTTGTGTGGTAATGAATTCAGTGTTTTATAATAATTTTTATTTATTTAAAATAATAATTTCATTCTTTTTTTTCTGACTTCAAGAATTTTTTAGGTACATAGTTTGAAAATATGGTGAAGCTTATTAGATTAGTAAAAATTGGCTTGTCAGAATTTTTTATAAAAATTCAGTGCTAGGAATAAAAAAACCCTAAGTATTTTAAAATTATATACCTAGATTTTTTTTTAAAAATGTATATTAGTTTGCACTTGTTCTTAATGTCACTGAAGTTGTGGAAATAGTATAAATTGCTGCTCTTGAAATGAAAGTCAGAATAAAACATGAAGTTAAATTCTTTTGCTGTGAAAATTTCTGTTACACAAGAAAAAGACGTAATTCCTTTGTGTACTTAGTAATAAGTTGGTATTTTTAATTTTACTACTCCTACAAAAATTACATTGTTGTGTAATTTTTGTTAAAATTTACAATATGTTTCCCTCGTTCACAATCATTTTTAAAAAACAATGTAATTTTTATGGGACTTGTGAAAAGAAAAATACTTATGAAGCTAAATGCTCTTTTTAAAGAACTTAAATTGTTGTACATAAAGTTTCTCCTTTGCGCACTGTAATTGTAATGCTAAACTTAGAAAACTGGAATTATTTATTTATTGAAAAGCTGCTTTTCTCTATCTAGCAATTTTAAATTATTTGGATTTCAGATAGTTGAAGTAATTATTATATAAGTATGAATTTTTGAATTTGCAAATACATTAGTTAAATTTCTTTTATTAATGTTTCTGTTTCAGACAAGTTTCCAGTCTGTTAAAGGATGGATACGAGAATTGCAACTTCACGGGCCTTCTAACGTCATAATGGCTATTGCTGGGAACAAAGCGGATTTAGGTGAAAGACGTGAAGTACCAACCAAAGGTAAGCACTCAGTTATGGTAAATATATGCTCTGCATTTGGTGTTTCCTTTAAGCAACATATCCAATTTTGTCTTCTAAAATCTTGAAAATAAGACTGGAGTTTTAATGCCTGTTGTTGCCAATAGGATACATACTGAAATTTTTATTAAATCAATTTACAACATATCAATGGCATCATGAGTGCTGATAAAACAAAACAAAAAAATTGAAGTTTTTCACTTCAGGCTGCATCTTTTTAGATTTGTTTGTATGCTTGAGAATACCATATTTTATTCTATAATATTGAAGAAAATTCCTTATCCATATTATTATTATATTAAAATTCTTCTGTGTTTGACATCATAGAATATTATCAAGGAAATTTTTTTCTGAAATAAAGCCCAGTGTTGCCAGTTGGTAACAAACTATTGTTTAGCCATAAACCATATTTAAAACAAAAGAGGATTTTTTAATGAATTTTTCCCATGTTTTATTCAAGAAACGAAAGTCAAAAACCATTTTAAATCAATTTTTTAAAAACCAGG
>BGPR01001574.1:44180-55723 GCA_013235015.1 Araneus ventricosus
AAACAATTTTGTGTTAATATAATTGTTTCTGATTGGCTCATTGTTCAAGGCTGCTTATAAGTGCTGTCTAAGTAAGCATTTATGCTCAGAAGTTCTATCTTCCTGGCAATAAAATTGTTTTAATTGCACAAACCAAATGGATCTTTTACAATTGAAGAATATTTATTGTAAAGATTTGCAACTTGAACTGTGTTTGTATTGTGTAATGCAAGATTGGCTAGTATCTGTTGTTTCTTATCTAAATATTATTTTTAATTCTATTTTTTTGTTCTCGCACAGTTACAGCATAGCTTAAGAGAGAATAAAATTTGTCTGATGCTCATTTTGATATTTGTTGGGTTTTTTTGTGCAGTTGCAATAACAAGTGAAATGGAGCATTGTTACTGTTCACATGCAGATATTTCTTTAACAGCAATCCAAAGCTTTTGTTTCTTCTGGCCGATTTATAAAATGTATTTACGTAGCTTGATACTCTATACCTTTCTTTTCGTGTTTTCTGCTTCTTTTATAGATGAATATGTGTATTATAGTTGAGTGATATTTCAATATATAAATAATAATAAGAAAAAAATGTATAATTAAATAATTAGACTGCCTGTTTGATAGCACTCTTTTTGAGTAATATAGATGTTATTCATATGCATCTTTCAGCAGAAATTTTATGTAAGACGAAATTCATTCCATACAGGCTGTAGATTTCAAATTATAGCATGAATAGAAGTAATCACCAAAGGCTGTGGAGGGAAAAAAGGAAATAATTATAAATATATAAATAAAATAAAAGGTCATAACAGAGGAAATAAAAAGTTGCTGGAATCTATATGTAATTCTTTACAAAGACTTATTATACTTAACCCTTCTTTGCATGATTTTTTCTTTATTGGTGAAATAAATCAAGGCGACATAATTCATGTTCAAAATTAAAGGAAAAATGGTTAAAAAAATCTTAGTATATATTTATAGTAAAAATTTAGCAAAAAACAATATGATGGAAATTACCATCATCATGCAAAGTTAGATTAAACTCAAACTTTTTCAGAAATTGCTCTAAAAATAACAGAAACACATGTTACAAACCTTTCATCCACATCACTTTTTTAGCAATAGAAATTCAAATATAATAAAACAAAATTAAAAACGAAATCGTACGTTTATTGCAACTACAACAAACAGCGGAATGACAACTTCAAGCTCGTTTTACTGATAGTGACACTTGCTTATTTTTGACAGCTATGTTTTTTTTTTATGCAATGGACATTAAAAAGGTATCCAGACACAATCAACTTAAAGTGAACTTGTTCTTTTATATAATTTTTGGGCATTCAATGTTATGATGGACATTTCCACCATCATCAGGCATGAAAGACTTCCGCTTTTAAGCGGAAATCCGCTTTTTTGAATGTCTTTCAGGCTGTTTCTGAGATCGATGCAAAACCGTCGAGAAATCGTGACCGAAAAATGTGGGGTGGAAGCAATGTCTGAATCCGAAACGAACACCATTTTTTCTCCGTCACAAAGTAAACAGAGATGCATTCTCTGGGGGTTTTCGCGCTGTATCTATCACCTTAAGTGATTGGCACACAGCGTAATGGAGGAAGGTGGAACGTCTCCCGTGTAGCCGAATGACGACCGCTCTTCGAGTAGGCCACGCCTTGCTATTGAAATCGCACGTCAGTGAGCTGCTATCACCGATGTTGAATCACGGGTTGAATGCTAATGGTTGCTATGCAAAGAACTTCTACTACTACTATCATTTGTCTTGTGTTTGGCGGATCGCACGTGTGATGCGTGTTACGTTCGTCAATTGTAAAGATCAGCGTTTGTGAGTGTGACCGAGAACCAAAATGGAGATTAACTTAAACGATGAACATAAAGTTCGTTCCCTAGATGCGAACGAAAAAAAAAAATTAAATTTGAGTGGTTGAATGAATCTATAAAAATTAAACTGCCGGCGAAAGGTAACTATACGAACGTGGAAGAGATAGCAGTAAAAGTAGGAGATTCGACCAAGAAGATTGATATAAGTGGAACTGTAAATTGCCAGCTTTGCTCTGATACCATTTATTACCAAACATTCTAAGCTTGAGAGATTATTTCATATTTATGTCCTTAATTTAATGCTTTTTAAAGAAAGTATTGCAATTATTAAACAATCTTTAAGTTGCTGAACTCAAACATTATTCAAAATAAGTTAGTATGCATGCATGAAGATTGTATGTTGGAATTTTTAACAACAGATCATAAACCTAAAATTATTAACATACGCGAGATGAAGAAATCATTTCCTATATTTTAAATACAGAATACAACAGCTGTTCTAGAATAGCTTCAGATGTTGAAGAAGCACCAAAAAAAATTCAGTATCTAAAGGAATTTATTAAATGCACATTATTTCAAAATTCTCAAAACATAAAATTGTATAATATGTCGAGTCCTTTTCATTATTTTCAGAGTTCAACAAATATAGAATAATTTTAACTGTAGTGTTAATGTACTTGTTGCTAATTTATTGAAATATTAATTTCTGTGAAAATTAAATATAATTAAATTGTATATCTTTGTGAGGCAAAATCATTTGTATTTTAAATTGTAATCTAATGACTTGTTACAAGCATAATAGGCCATGTTTACTAAAGTAATTTTAGAGATATGCAAAATGATCTGTATTATACAAAAATCTATAAACCACACAACATCTGGTTCCAAGTTATGCGCTACAAAGATCTTCTACTGCATATGTTAATATATATTCTTAGGCACTTTTTTTTTCCTCCCTTAAATAAACTGCTTCATTTTTAAAAAGTATGCAATTTTGTTATGGTACTATCTGTTGTTGTTCAACTTTGAGAAAATAAAAGGAACTCTGAACCTCTTGTATGGTATTTAAAAATCAAAATTCTGTTCAAATAGAGAAAAAATAGTAAGTAAAATTTTATGTATACTACTTTTAATTGCTTATTCTATATGTATTTTAAGTAGTAACATCTTGTGCCTTTTCGTCTGTATATATATCGATTTTGTGGTAAATTTTTTATTCGCGTAAAGTTCAGCTTTTTTGAACAGCTTGCACTTTCATGCCTGCATCATGCAAAGAAGGGTTAATGAGACTTATTAAGTAGTTACTAAACAGATTAAGCAGTGATATAGACTAAGACATTTGAAGTTAGTACGTTTGCATTAGCAAGCATACCAGGATGCTCTTTGCTGTGCTTTTCTTGGAGGCAGGTAGCATCTCGACTCACTCCTTTTACCAGGTACAAAAGGTATACTGGGATGCTCGCTGTGGTAAATGTGTTACAATATGTTAACTGGTTACATTTATATGCTGGAGGGAATCAAAAACTTCATTGATATCAAAAAATATTACTATATGTTGTCTTGGTTTTCAAACCTTTCTTGTTTATAAGCATGTTTTTTGTTTGTTTTTGTATATGCTGTGAAATGTTCAAGCTTTTGAATCAGTTTTATGGATCAATTTTATAAATGATGTTCAAGTAGTTCCACATCATTAAATTTTTGACAACTGCTTATTTATTTTGTAGAAGCAAAAGAATATGCACGTTCAGTTAATGCTGCCTTTGTAGAAACAAGTGCTTTAACTGCTGAAAACATCCATGAACTATTCAAAGAAATTGGTAAGTGGCTAATTTTTTTAACCCATCATATGATGATGAATATTTTTTAAAGTATTTTAAACATTCTTTTTGACAGCTTTATAAAATTTCTTAAATATAAGTCTTTGCTTCTAATTTTTTTTATGTGCATGTTTAATTATTTACAGCTTATGTGACTTTTTATACTAATTTAATCTTCTGAAAATGAAAATGGTATGAATTTTATAGTCTATAAAAAACCCTTCTGATATATCCATTTTATAAACGATATTCAAGTCTCTCATTTGATAAATAAGCTTTCTTGGTGCTTTTGCATACCTTCTCTTGATATGAATCATAATCAGTAGCAAGTTATTTCTCTTAATTCATCATGTGATACAAAGCGGAATTCTCAGTAATTTCAAGTGCGAGAATGAGGTCATTTAGTCCCCTCGACCTCTAATCTCTAAATGAAACTGACTTCTCTAAGCAACATCTTCCTGGAAGAAATTCTTGTTGCTCATATTTTTGTACTTCATTCTCTTTGTGTTCATATAAAATGAATTTTGTTCATCCTGTTTATATGCCATCAGTGACGATTCCAGGATTTAGGTCTGGGGGTCTGAGGTATAAAAAGTTTTGTATCATCGTGACGAATGTCAAATCTTATGGCTTATGTAAACTAAAACACTCTAACTTTACAGACTTTACTCGCCAGACAATAAGAGTCATAACGAACACTACAATATTTTTGATAATTTAACAAAAACACAATGAAATAATTAGCAAAAACAAGTTTTTGACTGTTTCAACTCTGCAAATATGAGTGGAATGATTACAGAAGTGGGAGAACTTTCGAGCCTGTCAAAAACCAGGAAGAAATGTTGTCAGCTTTTATAAAGGGAGATTAAGAAAAAACAGCTGGAGTGATTTTAAATAAAATAAAAAATTCTGGTCTAGCCTTGGGGGGGGGGCCTGCAGCCCAATAGCCACCCCCCTTGGATTCGCCACTGTATGCCATGGTGTAGTTTTTTAGAATAAACTTTTTTATATCTTCCAGAGGGCTGCAGTGGCCTAGTGGTAAGGTCTTGGCTAGGGGATGAAGGATTCTAGGTTCAAAACCTGATTCCAGTGAAGATCTGTCTTGTATAGGTCCTGTTGCACATTAACTCATATGTAGTAGCCAAATATCCTCCCGCTGGTGTGATGTGGAATGTAATGTCTTGGGAATAAAAACTGGGCTTTTAAAATATCACAAGACATTTATTTACAGACACAAGATGATACAAATTAAGAATTAACATAAAAAAAATTTAGAATAAAATATTTTACGAGTTTATCATAATTAAATTAACCCAAAATCGCCTCAAGATCGATCAAATTCAGTCCATTGCATAAAATCGCACTTTTGCCGTCATCCTAAAATTTAAAATATAGCATCTCAGCCTAGTTTAATTTCTGAAATCTTAAGAATACCTTATACATATATTTTTTTAAAGAAAATATACAGATATACATATAAATACAAATTATCTGCTTTTCAACTGAACATGCAACATGGAAAAAGCCATCTCTTCTGCTAAGAGGGTTAAATGTAAAGATATGATTTCTTTGATAATCAAAATGCATCATATTGCTACTGCTTGTTATTATAAATAATTAAAATGTATTTTACTCTTTAAACATCATTGCATCTGCTCTCGTTGTATGAAAATACTTGATATGTCTGATGTCAAACTACGTGTGCTCGCTAATTTTTGATATCTTTCCATTCTGAAGCTCTAAGATTGCCTAAAAGAATATCCCCAGAAGCTCCCAGTCACGAGATACGTTTATCTGAAAAACCTGGGAAAAAGAGAAAGTGCTGCTAATTTTCAAGAAATTTGTACATTTTGTTCCTTTACTCTTTTAGGAATTGATTTTGAACAATGTTCTTCTCAGTGATAAGTATTACTAATGTAAATTGTTTTTGTTTTTTCTTTTAGATAATTTATTTTTTTCATAGAATTGCCAATTTATGATCTTGTACACAAGATACGTAATTTATTCTGGAAATATTTATACAGCATTGTTTTATGTGATTTTTCCGATTTACACAATTGTATTTAGAATTTTATCTGTTGATGTTTTGTAATTTTCTGGTGAAATATATACTTTTTACTTATTTTCTGTGTCTTGTCTGTTTTGGATACAAGTAGTTTTTTTAGCTTGCGCGTTGAAATACTTAATGTTTAAGAAAGGATTTTATGGAAGACAGCTTTAGTTATACTCTCACCCTTGCATCTGAATAATTAATATTTTAAGAAGACAAAAAAATGTTTATATATCTAATCTAAAAAATGGTAAGAACAATTTTAAATACATCTTCTGTAATTCATTTGTCATATGTTTTTCGTCAGAATCGTTTTTTAAAGTTAAAATTTTGTTACATTCTGTAATTGTATTTATGTGTACTTTGAGCTTAAAAACAATCAACTAGAAAAAGGAGAAAAAGTAAATTTAACTTTAAACAGAAACAATAAAATTTAGACAATGTTTAAGTATCACACAATTGCAGCAGTATACAATAAACAATGGAAATCAAAATCATTCAAAGAAAGCAAAAAACTAAGAAAAATACTTGGAGAGAATTGAATTAAACAAACAAGGAATCTACTCTAGTCCACTTTATCAAGGGCTAAGGACTGTTTTGAAATGGATTCAAAATATTTGGGAAATTTTTCTGTAAGAAGTTTGCATTATGCCAAATATAGCTTCTCTTAGCCCGAAACTTCCCAACAAAAGATGGAGATCAGTATCATCTAATAAGCATTATTTTAAAAAGAAAAAGGAAAACCAAACAAATACCTAAAAACGCTAATAAGATTGATTTTAAATTATTAGCCTTCGGGCTGAATAGCAGCCTTCATAAAAATAAACTTACCCCACGCATAGAAGAGAGATAAAAATGTCCTCGCTTTTACACCACCTATGTGTACACTGAGATATTATCAGAGAATCTGCTCTGATGTAATGGCATTGAACTAAGTCTCCACTATAGAAATTTATAATGCTATTGAAGGAAAATCTTTGAATATAATTCAAATGCAATTTTTAAAATTTCCGTTGTTTTACAGTGCATCTTTCTGAAATTTTTTCTGCATTGGGTCGTTAAAACAGTACTGTGTAAGTCAATTTTTAGCACCATAACTGAAGAATCACTAAAACAATCAACTTTTGTAGTACTCACTTTTTTTATTTAATACCTCTCCTGATAAAATAAAACTACAAATACTTTGGATATACTGTAAAGAAGAAGAAACTAATTCAGAAATTTATAAGTTATATTGTTTTAGAAACTTGCTTGATTGTTTATTTCATAGATAAACAGATATTCAGATTTTAAGATAAACAGTTGTAAGTAAATGTATAAATTTCATCTTTTTTTTATAATTTACTACATACTTCACATAAATGGTTTATAGCTGCTCATCTAGATATCTGCAAAGATAATGTTTCATTTAAGTAAACTTTTCTTAAATTTTTTTGTATGAAATCTTAATTATGTTTTGCCAGTGGAAATTTTACTAGTTAAAATTATTCAGCTATAAATTTTTCATTTTTGTTTCCATGGTTTTTAAACAGAAGAACACATTTCTAATAATCAGGATATTTTTAATTAGGATCTTTAAATTTGATGATTAGATTGTTGAGACATATTCCACAAGCATTAAGAAAAAACATCTCAGTTTTTCTTGTCATATTTAAATTATTCCTTGTTGTTTTATTATGGAAGTGGGGTAGAAATTAAATAATATTCCTCTTTTCCATGTATGTAGCAATAACAGGAGGCATTAAAATAGTTAAGTATATTGATATGTTTGAACAGTCTGAGTGTCAATTGCTTTATTTTATTAATATTTAAAAGCATGACAGTATTTTCACACATGAAACATCTACAGCTTATCATATGAAATTTTATAAATGATACATATTTTCTATTGGTAAAATCTTGGTTTTGTTGCATAAAAGTTGCGAGACTGGATTTATATTCCTTCTAAGATCATGTTATAGTTCTGATTCTGATCATTATGCCAAATCATATGCATGGTGAAGTTTAGCCAGGAATGGCTTTTGTGCAAAAAAATCAAAACTAAACCGGATTATTATGCTGTATTTCATTTATATTTATGATAAGTAGATATCGGTTCAGTTTTCATAGTAGTCATCTCACTGTGGTTCACACTTGCAATGTCCATTATTGGTAGTCATTTCTGGACATTATGTAATAAATTGAATCACAACGAGCTTGGATATACAGGGTTCCACTCTAATTGTATCCCAATAGCTATTTATAAACCATTAGAGATAGCCATATACTTCCAATTGGAAAAATGCTTTAAATGACGTAAAGAATTATATTTTGTTGTTTGGGTATGAGAGGCCACCAGAAAAGTAAGCTGACTCTCGCTTCCCCTAGGGTTATAGTAATAGCAGGGCGCTGGTTCTCCCCCACCACCACCACCAGTGAATAATATGTACCTCCTTCGGGTGGGTGTTGGGCCGTGGCCGGCGATGGCTACTAGGACTCCGGCCTTGATACTCAAGCTATTGCAGTGGCTGTCATTCAGGTTATATGGATGCTCTGACAGGGTGGGGATGATCCAGGTTTCTGGTTCAGGTTATGCTGTTCAATTAAATATACTGCTGAAAAAAATTACATCTAAATTTTTATATAACCCTGGAGCCCTATTAGTCATATTTAGTAAAATATTCTTGACACACTAGCATTTGGAACATAAAGTTCCACTTTGCTGTAACAAAAACTGATCAAGTTATGAAGCTTTGAACATTAGTGTTTTAGACAATCTCAATGGCCACCTCGATGACAATCCGCCAGTCAGTGGACAGCATTTCCTAGGTGCAGCTGTTGTTTGGCATAAAATAATGAAATTCAAAGCTATGTAACTCGGGCAGTTTTGGCTGCAGAAGAGTGGAACTTTTTTTGTTAAAAATGTTAGTGTGAAAAAATATTTTATTTAATATGACTAATAAGTTCATGACTCTGTATGAAAATTTAGGCTTCATAATATTTTTGGCAGTATAATTTTGTACTCGAAAGGCATAAAATGATTCTTTATATCATTTAAAGCACTTTTCCAACTGAAAGTATATGGCTATCTCTAATAGTTTAGAAATTAGCTATTGGGCCACGATTTAGAGTGGACAACCCTGCATATTAAGTTTTTTTTTTTCCGACGTAGACTTGCGTCTCTCCGTAACTGTCTAATGGTGTGTCGGGAAAGGAAAAAATTATGACCCTTTTCGTGGTATTTTTAAACGCTTATAGCTCCGCAACCAAATAACATAGAGAGTTGGTTTTAGTTTCATTTAACAGAGAAAGGTTGACATTGAAGATTGCAAAAAGAATTTTATAATTTAGTATTAGTTTAGTCTCAGTCGAGCTGCAAAGTTGGTGAAAATGACTAAAAATTTTGATGACGCCACAGCGACCGATGCACGCGCATGCATCGGTTGTGAGCTGTATGTTAACTGGATTTTAACAGATTAATAATTCATTCAGATTGATTCATTTAATAGAGAAAGGTCATAGTCACATAGAGCTACTTCAGTCACAGTTGAGTAATCGATTAACCCTTTCAAAGACGGTGGGAAGTATACTTTCACCTAATTCATCAAATTGAATATACAAGGTAGGCTATTTTAAAGTTCTCAACAAATTTTTCGATGAAAGAAAATTCTAGACGTTCCAATTTCTTATCTCAAACCATAACAAAGTGTCTTGACTTTTTAATTAATTATTAATTAATAAAATTAACAAAAATGTCATCCAATAAGCTAAATGAATTTATTTTCTTAAATTAGCCTCAACCCCAAAGTTATTTTATTATACCATTTCTAGAAAAAAAATGGCCCTTGAAAGGATTAATTAACTGTCCTTAATTATTATTAACAATTGTTGATTTAATTGAGCTGTCCTTTCCATCGATTTAATTGAGTTGAGTTGGTTTCATTTAACAGAGAAAGGGTAGAGCATAGGTCATAGTCACACAGAGATACTTTAGTCACATAGAACAACTTAAGTCACAGTTGAGTAAGGTAAGTTAGTCTATGCCCCTCAATCCCAGTGGCCTTTTCGCAGATATGGCCTCCCGTCGATTTTTTTTATTCTTAATGTATTTGATTTTCTTAAAGAAAACTAATTCCTCTTAACCTGAATATCTTGTTTATCAAATTGTTCTCATTAAAGAATCCCCTTTCTTCATACGAAGTAGGAATGAACATTTGGATATAACTTTTTTTTTTAATTCTGGCAGTTTTGAAGCAGGCTTAGGTCACTAAATAAATCTATATTTTTTTAAGTATATTTTAAGGCACGTGTTCATGCTTTGCTCATTTTTTCAGAATAAATTATAATTTGTTTCTCATGAGATGTAAGAATGATCTTTATAACATAATTGGAATTTAATTTTCAGTATTCAGTCCTTTGTATCGATAAAATATTCAAAACCGTTTATGATTTTACCAATTAACAAGTGGTCCCTTAAGAAGACATAATTTGAAATATTATAGTCCTTATACGAATACATGAAAATAATATTTCAGAAGCACTTCTGCAATAATTTAATTAAATTATTGATATCTTGTTCACATGCATGGAATCAATTTTCATGTCAAAAGGTTAATTAATGTCTGAGGAGGTGATGTAATTTAGTAAAGTATTATTCAATATTTTTTTTCTACTTTAAACATAGATGACAGTAATTTAACTCTAAATCCTTTCAAATGCATTAGCTACTTTAAATATTGAGTTGATTTGTGTAATAACTGTGCTTAAGGATGGCAAATGCATGCACACATAGCAATAAAGCATATGATAAATAATTTTGGTTATGTATGCTGTGCAGGCAGTATTTGATTTTTAAATTCTTATTGTAAGGGAAAAAAGACAGTGGTATGTAAAATTGTTTCATAACACAAGTCTGCTTGCTTATTAGTACACAGATATAAAAATGAGATAAAATATCTTGTAAAAAAATTAATTTATTGTGCACAACATTTTTACATGTCTCTCTATATTCAAAATAATAACAATCTTTCATATTTCATTGACTCAATAGCAAACAACACTTCCTACAAAAACTATTTGAAATAATGTATTGTATATACTTGAAAAACTAAGGGTTTTATTATATCAAACAGTTGCAACTCTACTTCTATTATGAGAACATAATCCAATTATTAACAAAAAGAGTAAAAACTGTTTGATATTTCTGAACACTTTTATATTTCAAATATGTATAGTACAATATCTCAAGAACTAATTTTGTTGATAGTGTAGTATTAAGCCGAGGAATTATCAATATCAGTATTTTTGGCTGTTTTTTTTGTTTTTATTTTTTAGACATTTTAAAAATTTTAATGAAGTTGAAATTTTGATGTACCTGAATTTATTATAACTTAATAGTAACCTGTGTATCAAAGCTATTTTAATTACAGTTTTTTTTTATATATATTTTTTGCTGTGAACATGCAAGTTTGTGAGCAAAAAAAATTACTTGGATGTAAGTGTTAGTAACACAAAAATTGAGGATAAACACTCAACACGCTATTTCATTCACTTCCTTACTTTTGATCATTTGTTTCAAAAAAGCAGGGAACAGTGATTTCTGTACAAAAATATTTCCTTCACTTTGTGCCATCTTCCAGATAGTCTGAAAGAAAGATACTTTTTCAATCTGTTGAATAAAAGTAAAGAATTAAAAAAAAAATCAAAACTTTTGCCATACATTAAAAACCATTTCATGCTTTTCTTGTTAGATCAATATTCTGCTTTGAAGCTATATTTTTAATTATCAGGGAAGAATTTTATATATAATTTGCAGTCATGGTCAGTAACAGTTCCTGAGTTGGCACCTCACTACACACCAACATGAGGCCATTTGACTC
>BGPR01001574.1:55733-82134 GCA_013235015.1 Araneus ventricosus
TAATAAAAGGGCTTGGTTTCAAGATTCTATTTGTCAGCTTTCTTCAATGTAGCAATCAAAGTGGAACTTAATTGACACTTTGTTAAAATTCTGCTTCCAGGGTCTCCCAAACTTGAGTCACAGCAAAAATTCAATGGAATCTATTATTCTTATTTCAAATATGCTTTTAAGCAAATGCGTTATTTCACTGTTTGTTTCATTAAATATGATTGGTGGGTACATGGCTGTCAAGGCCGCCTACAAGGCATTAGAAAAGTCATGGAATACACTCTTCAATTTCGTACATAAAATTCTAGGGACGGACATATATAAGACTCCACTGGTGTAAGCTCAGCCCACTAAATATTGTTCTTACATTATTGTTGGCCATTATCATAATTTCATTCATTTTATAAGTGAAAAACATTTTATTCATAACTTTTTGAGGTACATGTTTGATATAGATCGGAGGTTCCCAAACTCAAAGTCGGCAATGTTGGACACATGAAAACATAAAGCATTTTCTATTTATGCATATATTAAAAATAAATATCGCAATAAACTTGACGAAACTTGACTCCAGATATGAGATTATCTCTATCTTCATTTGAACACAATTTTATAAATTCAGTTCCATGAAACAAGCTCAAGGATCGCACTGAAATTTCCTTCCACTTGAATAGTTGATTATCATGAAGTTAATTTTTAGTTAACCTTATAAGTTGATGTGAAATTATTAGAATACTGGTTTAATTTTGGGGGGCTTTTAACTAATACTATTGTAAAAATGGAATAAAATGCAAAATCAAAAATAAGTCCCGCAAATGTTATTAATTCGACTCATTTGACTCTTAAGTTTACCTAAACCTTTACTATTATTGATAAAATCTTCTTTGCATAGCCGAATGGTTGGAGGAGGGGGGATATAACAGTAAGGGGTACGCGAAAATAAAAAGACTAATCAAGGGGGGTACGCGAGGGAAAAAGGTTGGGAACCTCTGATGTTGATAATGATTGCTTAATTCAACTTGTGTATTATACTAAAAATTTCAATTAATATCAAGATGACTTGACCATTATACAAAGATTAATTCAAATGCTTTGATTTTTTTTACAAATCCATTTGTATTTCTATTTTGATGAAGATCACTCTTAAAAGTTATATCAATCATACTTCTTTCTGGTTTTTTGTTGTTTAGAAAATGTTGTGATAAAATTTTAGGTTTTGAGTCTTGATAAATTACGGCATCAAAATATTCTTAGATTTCATAAATGGCAGTTGTTGACATGCGTTAGTAAAATAAATTTACTAAATGCAGAGCTTTTGCTGTGCTACTTCATCATTAATAAAATTGTACTCGTACAGATTTACACCTTCAGGTTCAACTACACTAATGGTGAAGTAAATTGTCACAGCATAATGTTGAAACATGTATTTTTTGTTCCCGTTATATTTGCATTATTTGAATGAATATTTATGAATAGAAAAAATTAAATAATTGGATTTTTTAATTGGAATAATCTAAACAGGCATTACTTTCTTGAAATTTCTTTTAAATACTTGCTGAAACAAGAAAACCCTTATACTTTTTTTTAAATATTAATTTAAGTAAAATGGGATTGTTATTATTATTTGCTGTTTTATTCTATTAAAGTTGTGAAATGGAAATTTTTATCCAATATCAATGCTTTTGTTTAAGAAGTAGAAGTTTTTATGTTATAAGGTAGATAGATCTTTGAATTACTCTCATTTATATATATATAAACATGTTTAAAGATATGAGGCCATGATTGTTGATATAGTTTTACTTTGACATTTATTTAAAGGCATTTAAACTAATACTTTAAAAATTTCAAATTGTCCTAGCTAAGGAATATATTCATAGATGTGCTTCTGACTTTTGTAAATTTGATTTTTACTTTTTGTAAAATATCTTTTAAAAAGTCCTCAGTAATAGTTTTTTCTTTTTGTTACACGCTTGTTGAACACATTTAGTTATCTGATCATTATGCTGTGTTTTATAAATCTAAAAGCAAATGATTATCAGATGAATGCATAATACTGATTTGAAATAACAAAATATCACACTTAGAAAATACAACAATCTGTAATAAAAATTTACAGTATTTATAAGCTATACTAATCACATGCACATATCTATATAACAAGATAATATTATAAACATTTCACACTCTTTTCATATAATCTATCTATATAAATAATTGTCTACACACAATCACAGACTTCACAAACACCATTGGCAAAATGCCAGCACAGTATGCATTGTATTAAAACATAACTGATTTTATATTTCTTAATTTATTTCTTTTTACTTTAGTGAAGGCAGTTTGAATACTTTCTTGCTTTGTAATATTTTACATCTAAATGCAATGCACATGAAGAATTTTGAAATGTGGACTGTTAGAAAATGTTTATTATATAAAGCATTTATAGTCCTTACCAGAATTGATGTATCCAAGTTGGACTGGTGGGAACGGAAGAATGTCCAATACTATCGTTGCTATGGTAACCCAGACAGTAATTTTTCCCACTATTGTTGTCCCAGTAATCCCTGCCGTTCACTGTGTAACGCAAGGCGAATTCTACATTACATCGTTGCTGGGAGAGGAAAATGTTGAAGGCGAAACTGTCCATTCCGTCTTTGGATGAATCGGAAACATACGAAGCATTGATATCTTGAGAGGACTTCCAGTTGTCCATTGAATATCTTGCAACGACTTTCTTGTTGAAGCCCCAGTTCATGACGCGGCATGTGCATTGCACATTGAAGTCCGAGATTATGACATTTTCGAGACAAATACCATTGTTTCGAACTCTGTCTATAAAATCATGTTGCTGACCCGGAATATCAAAAAGAGGATAAATAGTATTTAGACCTACAGCACCTTGTTGAATATTTTCCCAGGAACCCTGTGGTATACCTGTTAATTCTAATGTTGTAGACGGAGTGCATTTTGGTGGAAGATCTTCATCAGGTAAAACCAAATCACTGAATGCAGAGGACGGTACGTTAGGCAAGTCGCCACTGATTATATGACGGACGTCTTCTAAATCTAAACCTAGAACGTCGGCAAATCGAACGATTTTTTTCCTGCTAGGTGTGCCAGGCGGAGTTTTTCCTGTCTTTAGAGATGTACTTCTGGATATTGTCGGTCTTACCCCGGTGAAGATATGGAGTCGACAATTTTCTTGTACATCTGTGTCAATTTTAGAAACATGTTCATTGCTGATCGCTTTTCCATCTTTTTCTGGTGGTGAGGATTTAATTATTTCAATGGAAACTGAATTTTCAATATGTTTAAAATCGCTGTCAGTCTCTTGTTCATTTGTCGTGTCAAAGTTTGGAGAATCGTTTTGAACACTGATGATATCGGTTTCGTTGAGAGTACTAACAACTTTGTCATCATGGACTTCAGTTTGACTGATAGTACATGATTCGGAATCTATCGACACTGTTAATATTTCTTCTTTCTCAGTATCTTTTGGATCGCTTTCAGTCTCTTGTTCAACTGTGGTGTCAAAATTTTGAGAATCGGTTTGAACACTGATGATATCGGCTTCATTTAGAGTATTAACAACTTTGTCATCATGGACTTCAGTTTGATTGATAGTGCATGATTCGGAATCTATTGACACCGTCAATATTTCTTCTTTCTCGAACTCAAAAGCATTAAGTTTTTCTTGTTCTTGTTCAGTCTCAGTAATTAAATTTGTTTGTTCTGTATTGTTTAAACTAATATCTGTCTCTTGTTTATAACTGTCATTTAAAATATCAGAAGTGTCTTGGGGAGCATCGGTTTCTTTGTTTACATTTTCTTCATTTGAGAAACCGTTTGAATATTTGGGATATATTTCAATTTTATTCGGTTCAAGGTAGTCTGAATCCCATGTAACGGCTAGTACTTCTTTCCCAAAAGAGGAAGTTTTGGGTTCCTCTCTAATAACTCCTCCAGTCGCGCTATCATCAAAATAGCTCCTCTTTACAACTGCCGCTGAGGAATTTTCGGACGCGGAATTGATCGGCATAGTCTCACATTCGCCGTTTCTCAAGACTTCGCCGCAACTTAACACATCACCTGTTGCATTATTTTCTTCCGAAATTCCACCTCCGGAATCTCTCAACTGTATTTCTTCAAAACCGTCCTCTTTGACAACACTCTGGCTGACATTCCCACCATCACTTTCAACGTGTTCGCTGACGTCATAGAAAACTTCGGTTGCGTCATCGTTCGCGTGCTGTTGCAGGAGTTCTAAAAGTTTGGCCCGGCCTTCCACAGTGGCAGCTGAAGAATCCCGACCCCGATCCTCGTCCTCATCCTCTATGGGGGACGCTTCGAAATACTCCTCATCCTCTTCCGCGCTGTCCTCTGCCCTTCTTCGATCGGCCCACGTGCAGGGCCATATCCGGCTGTTGAACACACGAGCCAGGGCTTCAGCTTTGATCCGGCAACTGGACAGACTACAAGTGGTGATCATCCGTTTTCTTTTGAGCATAGGTACACCTTCCTCCTGCTTTCGGAATCCGAGAATGACAAGAGAAGAAGAGGATGCGACCTTCGGCGTCCTTCACGGGGAGAGTATTTTGCTCTTGAAAAGAGCTTGGCTCTTCAGAGGCCGGTAGGGGGCGTTGCGAAGGCTAATTTTAACCATTAAGCGAGGAGAGTGCCGCTTTTTGCGCACCCCCTTTTTCTTGTGTCGTGGGAAAGTAGATCGTTAGGAGTTAAGAAACAAGGATAGATAAATCTAAATAAAGTTGCGAATGACGCACTTTGAGGTGTAGTGAATAAGTCTGGAAGAAGGTGGTTGGGTCACGTGATTTAATTGAGTTTTGGTGATGAGAAAATAGTTTGGGAGTTCTTACATCACTCTTTGTTTTGTTTTAGTTTTATGGGTTGGTAGGAGAGGGTGATTTTTTTAGTAAGGTTTCTGTTGTCTGCTAGTGATGAATGCTCTGTCTCACGTTGGAGACACGGTGTCGTGTACTCTAAAGTTCGGTGAGTTGTACTTTAAAAAAACAGTGGCGTAGGAAGAGTAAATGGCTGTAGTTGTATAGTATTATTTTTCAGCTGCCCCC
Organism: Araneus ventricosus; assembly: GCA_013235015.1. Lineage (NCBI taxonomy): Eukaryota > Metazoa > Arthropoda > Arachnida > Araneae > Araneidae > Araneus > Araneus ventricosus. The sequence goes on from BGPR01001574.1 coordinate 60,809, forward strand.
TCCTATGCAGTTTTTACAACTGAAATAAAAGGAAAAATATTTCGTTTTCTCAATTCTATCAAAAACTGGGCCCCCGTGTCATCGATACCCCCTCCCCTCCCTACGCAACTGCTTATAAAGTAAAAAACACTTTATAGTTTAACACCAATCAAGCAATTTTTTATTGATATAAGATGAATTTGAATTTCAAATGAACATATTTCAGCGTTATCGTCTAAAATGTAAATATTTGAGTAATAAAATTAATGAAACGGTGCTAATAATTATTTAATAGTGTAAAAAAATCCATAAAAATGGATGTTCTCTTAGACATTCCAACGCATTATTATTCCAAAGACATATGTAATATATCGCGTTTGGATCCTTAAAATATTGTATTGAACTTCTTGTATTAATTTTTTGTTTATTTCTTTGGATGAGTTCTTTTCTTCGTTGTATCTGAGTATACTTACTCTGTATCACCATCTTAATCCGTGTGTTTAAGTTTAGACGACAACGCAGATAAAATGAAGCTATAAACCAGAAACGAGATAATATAGTAGTGAATTAAAATGTGTATCCGTGGTGAATTAGTTACGTTTAATCAGTAAGTATGTGTGGTTAAGGAAAAAAAAACTGCATATTTTATTTAGAAGGCATATGAATAAAATAAACTAAAATAATGATTTATTTATTCCCTTCAAATGAAGTTACTTACTCTTTATCATCATCTTAATCCATGTGTTTAAGACTAGACGACATCGCATATAAAAAGAAGAAGCTATAAACCAGGAACGAGATAATATAGTAGTGAATTAAAATGTGTATCCATGGTGAATTAGTTACGTTTCATCAGTAAGTATGTGTGGTAAAGGGAAAAAAAACTGCATATTTTTACTTGGAAGGTATACGAATAAAATGAACTAAAATAATGATTTATTTATTCCCTTTAAATGAAAATATCGCCAAATTAATATTACTTAAAACTGTTCAAAGAACAGGGATGAGATTCTTCCGCTTTTTTGTTATTTTGGAGAAATTTCGCTTTTTTTTTTTCTCTCAAAATTCCGGTTTTTTTTCCCCGGATTTCAGTTTTATTTTTTCCCCGCCGCAAAAATTTGCTTTTTCTTCCGAAAATTTCGCTTTTACACAAAGAAGAGAAACTTTTCTATCTTCCGTTTTTGAAAGAAAATTCTGGGAAAATATGTTCGAACATGCGGCTTAACTTCACCGGCTAGGAAAAAATAAACATTATCAGCAAGCTAGGACGAATCAACATTATATCAGCAAGCTCTACAAAGATGAACATTCCAACATTCAGTGCCATTCAAAGTATTAAGTACCAACTTTTTGCAGAAAACAAAACCTCTGTGGAATATTTTGCAAAAAAAAAAAAAAAATAATATTTTTTTTTTTTTTTTTTGCATGAACATGTTGAAAAAAAAAATTAGTTGAAAACTTAAGGTCATCTTGGAGGGCGTAGCAAGATGAAGAAATGTATAAAAAACAACAACAATCCGGGGAACAAAAACAAATAAATAAACTACATAAAGAAAAACTGTCAAAAGAGGTAGCTAAAAAGCTGTGTGCAAATGCAGCAAAAAAGCAGAGAATGAGACTTAAAAAAGATCTTCTCAAAATAAAATAAAACCGATGATTTACCTAGGCATTTAGAGATAATGTAGTCCCGACAACTATGCCAGTAATAAAACAAAGAGATACTAATGAAGACTGTGCAAAAACTTGAGCCTTTACTGAAAATAAACTTGCAGAGGATGCAAACAATCCTTTATTGAAGAAAAATCTGTCAAAGATAGGAGCCCTCCAAAACAAGGGGTGAAGCGTGTTAATGGAGATCTGTTACCAACAAAAGCCACACAAATAATAAAAACGAAAGAAAACCACTTCTTTAACAATTAAGGAAATGTTTCAAAGGGTTTCAAATAACAATAATGCTAAATGAATCTGTCATTGTAACTGTACAATTTCTCAACCCCTCTCACTTTATAAGGTGCAAAATCATTGTACTGTTACTTTTGCAAAAAAGTATAAAAATAAGAGAAATAAAACAGAATTCAGTATATGATACATTATTATAATTTATAAAGAGCTTACTTTACACAAAAGCACTAAGTGTGTAAAGTTCACTTTACACAATTTCACGAATAAAAGAGTATTTGTCTTACTTTTTGTTATTTATTATTACTAACTTTTTTATCAAAGGCTACATTAAATATAATTCTTCTTCTGTTAGATGTGAATGATTGCATCTCAGTAATGTGCGATGTGGTAAATATGATGTTTTAAATATTAATACATTAGTTAATTTTCTGTGCCTAAACTTGTTTTTAACTTTTAATGTGAATGATTTAATAATAATTTAATATTTCTTCTTCTTATTTATACATACTGGATATATAAATAATTAGAGTTATTATTATTATGAAGTAATATTTTCTAAATTTTGATGTTCTGATGTTTTATTTCTTGAAACATCTTTCATTAATTATAATTATGTACAATTTATTTTTATGCTCACGTGTGATTTCGGTCTTTTTGCTTTTTTGCCAATCTCATCTCTGAAAGAAAGAAATAAAAACTTTTTGAATTTCTTTTAATCAGCGAATGCTGTATAATAACTAATTTAAAAAATAGCATTTATTAATCATGAATCCAGAAAATCCATATTCCATTACATTCTTCGAAAGAAATGCACTTTATTTCGTTAATATTTACCATATTTTTTATTAAAATCAAACAACATTTTTGTATACCCAATCGAACTTATTTCATGAGAAATGTAAAGAATAATAACGTAATCCTAATATTGTCAAATTGATTGTCATAAATTAATTTTGCTAAATCTTTAATGAACTGTTTGTAATTATTTACATTCATCAATTTATATATTTTTTTACATTCATCAATTTATAAGTAGCCCCAAAATCTGGCTTTGTCTAACTTCTTAGTAAATTCCAATCTGCATTCAGATAGAATTTTTTTCAACAGTAAAATTTATTTTGCAACTAAAATGTTCAGTGTTTATGAAAATAGGGATTAAAAATGTCACTAAAGAATTAAAGATCATTCATTTTCATATAGAATTGATGACATTCGATCTTTTAATATACATCACAACTATTTCTTGACATTAAAATAGCTTATTTATAAATATCAATTCTTATATACAAAACAATGAAAGTGTTTTATTCCAAAAGTCTCTGAATCCTTATTCCATATGCTCCAAGGATCTTGCAGTTCCTCCATAAGCAGGATTTTGATAGGTTGTTTCAACTTCTTTATATAATGGATTTTGTCCCTAGGGAAAAAAAGAGAGTATACATATTAGTAAATTTTTGAATATTCACGCTTGACTTCGTTTGTCATTAATTATTAAAAATTTTCATAACTTAAAAAAAATATATTAAGAATTAATGTGTGTCTTTTAACTATATAAAAAGATCCAAGAAAATATGTTGTGCTTTTTACGAAACGATTTTGTTTGCTATCCGCCGGAATCGTCGATTAGCAGAGTTTTATCGGATAATTCGAACCAACTAGAGCCTGATGTTATCTGGATGGAGAATCGGTTAACGTCGGAAAGTTAGAATTTGATACGCTCCAATTAGATAGTTGATTATACTGTCTAATTAGTATTTGGACTAATTGTATTATTCTTACTTTGATTTCGTCGGGATCATAGAGTAATCCATATTTCAAAGTTTCATTGAAACATTGTTATAGTGTTTGTAGGGCACCTTGAGAACGAGGATGGTCAGTTTGAAGCTTACTCCAGGATTTCAGGACGACAGTTGATCGGAGGGATATGGCCGGTTATTGGTCCGTTTTCCCGATGAAGGGCTATTCTATCTCTGTAAGAAGCGCCAACTGCATGAGTCGTGTTGTATTGGGGAACTATTTTGCAAGAGGCACGTGGTTCGCTTTTATGATACGTGGAAGCCGGCCATTAATATTTTCCTGGTGTCGAAAATATGTTTAACGTTTACGAATGTAAAGAAAATCGGAATATGGTTCTTATGTCAGCTTCAAAGTGAAATAATTTCTGCGGATGATTTGAATATGATGATTTGTAAAGGGTTTGATTTGCCTCTGGAATATCACTCGCAATATGGTATAGTAATTGTATTGTTTAGCAACGGATTCGGAAACCCTCCGCGCTTTTGCGCATGCGCCGGGCGGAGTTATTTTCATCAAAATAGGGGGAAAGTGAAGAATCGAAGGGTGATGTTTACATTTTACTGAACGTGATCTAACAAAGAACTCCGGAAATGCACTCATATGAGTCATTGCCTGACACCCCTTTCCGGTGTAAAATCGTCCAAAAGTGGTAGTCTCGGAATCCGTTGATGAACTATAGATAAGGCATCGAACAAATTTGGGTAATTAAAACTGAATTAAACATTTTTGTATGGTGTTCCTGTTTCCGAAATTTTAATTTTAAGAATTGTTTTGGTAGTTCGCACGATTCTGTGAAAACGAGAATCTGTTGTACTGAAGTACCATATCAATCCGCTGTAATTTACCTGATTCCACTTTGCCATGAGCCTCTCTTTTTCAAACTTTGCCCATTCTCGTCTGTCGTGAATGACCGTTAAGAGTTTCCAAAGCATCAGCAAGAACAACCCTGTAGCGACCACTCCACCGGACACCCCAGAAACGATAGCAATGACATCCACGGGTTCCGGACATTCTAAAAAAATACAATTTCAAGATCATACTTCGTGGAGCATGCGAAATTCATAGATACTTTTCGATGAGCGTTGGAGAGAAGTTTCGTGCAATTCTATATGAGTTAATTTGTTATCAAAGTTATGAAGGCATAAATCTGAATAAATAAATATGTTTCCAGGTATTTTCTTTGAAAACACAAAGAATGGGGTTTTATTCGAATAAGCAAAACTCGGAAATAGGAATTAAATGATTTTTCAAAAGGAATTAAAACAATATTCTAGAACGAATGGGTTATTTTTAAAAGTCTAAACCGTACTTCTTCAATATTGTTTTCAATGAAATTCATTTGTGATATCTTATTGCCTTCACAAATGTATTCTATTAAATTTTTAATGTTGAAAATTCCTTGCATGACAAATAAATTTATTTACCTTACATGGCGTACGAATTCGAAATATAAGCGTGTCTTTTTATTAGTAAAGTAATGCATAAATTTTATGACTATCTTTGTCGTATGACCTAAAAGAATTTCCAATGACCTTCTATTTTTCATTTGGAGTACACAAAATCCAGTATTTTTGGCTTAATAATATTCTTTCCGTAGTCTTAATCATGTAACTCATGCTGTAAAAGTGTAAAAAAAAAAATCATTTTATTGCTAACCAGTGTGGTTCCAAATGGCTCTGCATTTTTTTTAAAAAAAGAGAGAATTTCAAATTATCACAAGCACAAAAAATGAGAAACGTTTTGTTTCGAACAAACGATAATTTATTACTGCTAATCACGAAAATATTTTAATCGCCTGGCAATGACTGAGGAATTTAAAAATGGATGACAGTTCAGACTCGGCGAATTCTTTCAAAACAGCGAAATTTAATTTTTAGAACAGTGATTAATTTTTCTGAAGGTGTTTCATAGCCTGTACGACCTTAAACTTACGTAGCAGACCTAACATGAGACATTGCTGAGTTCCCAGACGCTTGCGTGAATCAAGTTAAGAAAAATCGACCCAAAACGTGGCGGGAAAAGTGGAGGTTCCATTCATCACGATAATACTCTTTCGTATTCCACAATTAAGTGCAGCCGTTTTTAGTGCCTCTTTCCTACACTTAGGAAATCCTGTTTTTTTGCCAAAATCTTTTTTCAGCTGCTGAAAGCTTTCATAAGTTAGTTGACTACAAATAGAATTGATAATTTTTTGTGCTCTTGGTCAGCTTATCATTTTAACCTAAAAGATATAGTTTTTACAATGTGTCCAGCAAATACTGTTTAGCCTTATTTCAATTCACAATTGGTACAACATACTTGTGATCATATTAGCTGTAGACACGCTTTTTATTCTGACGTCATTTGATTCACACAACTCGTCTTTAATTTAAATCTCTTCCCATTTGAAACTAAAAGTGTTTTTGACTGTCTTTTCCTGAAATTTGATTAAATGATTTTAAAAATTGTATTACTAAATCCTTAATATTATCAAAATGAATTTATTTAAGTCAGATCCAATCCTAGTACACTAAATTTTTTAGGTTTTATTGTAGAATAAGCATTTTTTTGAAAATGGAATTATACAACTTTAAAATTTCCTGTTGAATACGTGTGAGAAAACTTTCCTTTTTTTTTTGGCCCATTTTAGGTCAAAATTGAATTTTATTAACATTCACTTTCGTAATTGATGTAAAGATATATCCTCGTATAAAAAGATTCTCAGTGATATAAATAAAAAAAGGAAGTTCTACGATTTGCCATAATAAATATCACTCTTCTTATTCTTTATTTCTAACTGGCTCTACAAAAGATATGAATCCGTTATTTCAGAAATCCCATAAGTCACTAATTTTCGGAAATCGACCTTTTTGCACTATTATTCTTTAGAGGTAGACATTAAGTGTGAAGCAGAAACTCCTTAAATCAGGTTAGTGAGTGTTGTTTAAATTGATTGTTGAAAATCACCTGTTCTAGACTAGCCTAATTAGTGGGAAAACAGTTTTCTTTGATTTCCTAGCAACTAGCCTTCGGTGACTACGGTAGAAATATATCGGATTCATTTTATTAACAGCTTTTTTTACGAAAAGAGCCAAATCTTTCAAAATTGATCAAATGTATTCGTTAAATTTAGCTTACTCCGTCAGAGATGCAGCAGAACCTGTTTGTTTACAACGAACTAAAGTCAAATATTTCGGAGTGAAAACAGCCATTTTCGTATATAGAAAAAATATACTTTAAAAAGATTCTGGTTTGGAGAATACCCAATACTGATTTCGTATCATTGCAACGGTGAAAAGAATATTCGAATACAAAATAAGTATACTGAACTTAATAAATTAAGCGTAAATTATTTTTAATAATTAATTCTAATATAAAGTATTGATTTTTTTTGTATAAAGGTTTCTCTATATATGTAATTAGACTTTGAAGCTAGTTATAGCACCACGCGATTTGAGAAAATAAAAACTTTCTCATTTTTCTTACAACAAACGAGTTTGGCACGCATTTACCACTTTTCATTCAAAAATAAAGTCTATTTTCCCCCTAGCATTCTGGCTTCTGGTACAGTTTTTAGTCTTGTCAGAACACTTGTTGATGGAAACAGATGAAATTGTTATGTTTAATTCCCACGTAAAGGCACTGAAACAGGGAATTCTAGTCGATTTGAATGTTTCATTTTGACTATTTTATGCATAATAACATCACACCAGCAGCTTATTTTAACAATTATTATAAATTAGTTTGTTCTATTGATCTGAGTTTAGATTCTGATTTTTATACGAATTTACTGAACTTGACTTCATCCAAGTTTATGAATTTTATGTTTGTAAGAACGATTTTGATCTAGATCTAATGAGTTGTTCTGACCGAATGCAAAAATAATTGTCGAAGATTGAAAATTTCATCTGCTGAACATGGCATATTTTTAAAGTAAGAAATTAAAAATATTATAAGCATAACATAGAAAGAATTAGAACAGTTATTCTTAAAAAAATAAATAGCGGCATTCAGCAACCAAACGGTTCGCCCATCATATTAATCCTATTAATCTGGAAATCAAAATTATTTATTGATTGGTAGGCTGAAAGCATTAAGTTCTACAAAATATCAAGGAACGAATTAGAAAATACAAAAGAAAGCAGTGAGCGGAAAATGTATTAGTTTTTTAACTAAATTTTGATGAAACAGAGTGAAAATGCTCTAAATGTTTTGAATATTAAAAAGTTAATGATTTAAGTCATGCACATAATTTATTATTATTATTATTATTAGATACGCACCGGGTAATGTTATAAACCATTTATTTATTAAACGTGGATACAACTTTGACAATCATCTTCTTCGACAAGAGTATTCGTGTTAAACTTATTAATACAGAAAATTAATACTTAAAATATTAACATCGAAATGGCCAATTTAACATTGTCAGAATAGGTGTTCAAAAACCCCTTAACGGATCTGGACAAAAAGTTGACGCAGATCTACAACTAGTATTAAAATCATGTGCCCATTTTATCCATCGCTCATTGTGTTTTTGATTCATAGTGCTTAAGTGCACACGGATGGGCAGATTTCTCATAGATGGTCATCGCCCAAAATTAGATATAAATCTACAATTTTGTTTTAAAAATAATACATTCTTTTATCTCAATGCACTTTTTGAGTGAGACAGACTCACAGATATAATTCCGAAAATGTTATTTTCGAGCTCAGGTTAGATCTGAAAAGTAGAGATTCATCAAAATATCGAGATCGAATTCCTTGAAGATTTCTATACTTTCTCCTTGTATACTTCGTATATGAGAAAGTAAAAAATATATTCCACGAATATTATTTTCACCAAAGTTATTAGGAATATTTTATCGAATTTTATGGTTCGATCTTTGAGAATTTGGTTTATTTATTTATTCAAAGAAAGCACACTACAGAGATGACTCCATTTACAGAGTGCATGACCAAAACATAAAAAGAATACAAGCCACAAAGAGAATTAAAACACAAAGAAAAAAGTAACTGCAGAGAATACAACAGTTCAAAGCTGAAAACCACATTAATGATAAAAATGTAAACACTTAAATGTTTTAAAAAGCGAACACGGGATTGCAAAAGCACTAAAAACACACTGAGGTTCCAAAAGTCCATATTGCATACCGTCACATTAAAATTATAAAAAATCACACAATTTTTTTAAAAAATTTAGAACATTAAATAGAAAAAAAAAAACATTAAAAAGGCAAGGGTCAAAAAGTCAAACACACACAAACACTAGATCAACGCATAAAAATCTTAATATATATATAGTCAAGCGTAAAAAAGAAAAAGAAGTCAAGTCATGTATTTAAAAGTTGAAAACAATTCGATTTTAAAAACAATAGGAGACATATGATAAATGCCCAGTTCACCAGAGGTCCTGTTAAAAGTCTTATAAAATTTATATAACGAGAACCTGTTAATATTTAAATTTTGAATGCTCATTTGGAAAAGAACTTTGGCGTATGGATCTTTGGTAAAAGAACTTTGGAATATTTATATCACTATACAGAAAACATGTTAAATCTCAAACCAAGAAACCCGCATTTGTTTCAACTTAATTGTTGCGTCGTAAGCCAATCAGAAGACCCCAATCGTTTGTCCCACGCTCAAACTAATTAAACCAAAAAGACTTTCATTCTACGACTTTTAAAAGCTTCGCAACGAGTTTCGTAACATAAAACTATTCGTCTGTTAAGAACTTCCAACTCGAATTCCCATATAAAAGAGAGATGAAATAGCTGTTCCGTGGGCGAAGCAATTTTCGGAACCGATCGATGCGAATACCCTTCCCTATACTCTTTTTGTACTCAATCTCTCGGAAGAGCAGATATGAAAGGCAGACATTTGCTCTATTCGATTCCTCTATTCAATAGGCAGGGTGAGCCAGATTTTATATGTCACATGAGATTAAGAGGTTGCATTATTCCAAGGATCGAATGGTGCATTTGGTATTGTTTACGCTTTGTTAGATTCCATTTCCGAGTTATATTTGACTAGCTGTGTGGCCCGGCGTTGCACGGGCTATCACGAATAATAGGATATTCCTGGGCGGAGAGAGTGAGGTTACGTGGGACCTTTGGATCCATATATTTTCATATGTCCCGCCTCCGTTTTTCTCTACGATCAACAAATATTGTCACTTACTTTCCCTAACAAACGTTACGAAGTTAAACACTTTAATACAAAAAAAAGAAGAAAAGCTTGAAAACGATTTTTTTCCATTGTTAATAAATCCAAACTCAGAAGCTCACTCAAAAAGAAATACCAACTTCCGTTAAATAAATAAAAAAATGCAACATTGGATGCGAAAACTAATAATAGGGGGGAAAAAAGAATCCGCCGTGAATGAATTCACCATGCTGCCAATAGATGGCAGCACGTTAATTCATTCATTCTGACGTTTTTAATCAATATCTTTTTAACTAATTACAATTTCGGAATTTAGATAGTCGAAATGGATTCCTTGGATTATTTTCCATCTTTTTGTACCTATGGCTAGTTTCAGGATTCAGTGGTTCGTGAGAAGATAGAAAGGCATAGATACATATGTTTGTTTACCTTCGATTTTAACAGGATAGATAGCGAGACGATTTTGATTAGTTTGTAACAGGTTTACATTATATAGATCCAGTGGCGAATCCAGAGGGCTATGGAGCTGCAGCCCCTCCAGAGCTAAACCAGAATTCTTGATTTTCTTTAAAATCACTACAACTGTTTGTTCTTAAATTCCCGTTTAAAAAGAGTTTTTAAAAAATGACGGGAGGCTATCTTTTTCAAACAGCTGCTGATCTTAAAGGCGTAGGACTACTTTACTCGCGTGACTCTTTTGTTTCTCGAAGTTTCTAGGTTGCTCTTTGTTACTCGCGATACTCTTTTGTTTCTCGAAGTTACTCGCGATACTCTTGTTTCTCAAGGTTACTCGTGATTCTCTTTTGTTTCTCGAAATTACTCTCAATTCTCATTTGTTTCTCCAAGTTACTCTCAATTTTCTTTTGTTGCTCTGAAATACTAATGTATGGAAAATTGGCGAAATAAGATGAAACTAGGATTACAATGAAAAATGTTTTATTTCTTAATAAGATATATTACAATGTCAATTCTTTTGTTTTGAATTCTTCAATCGTGCATGGATCTGTTACAGTTCTGTGTAGGATCGGTCGATGATATGAAAAGTAACATACATAATTTAACAACGTAATTCTTTTCTTAAGTACCCTTTATCTCGTAGGCGTTTCCTTCTTTGTAAATTTACATTTGGAGTCATTATTGTATTAAATTTGTCGAGACAAAATTTTCCAACTCAATCACGAAGTTTCGCTCGCGAAAACGTGGCAACCGACAGCGTCAGCCAATTGTGCGAGCGCACCTCATGCGTGTGACGTCACCAATTCATGCGTATTTTTGCCCAACTTTGCGACTCAATAGTCGCTGAACCACAATTCCAATTTTCACATTTTTTTTTTTTTGTAACTTCTGTTGTTACCCTTTATCTCTCAAATAAGACATTAGTTATGTTTTTAACATATATAGTTACCGAGATATAGAGGATCTCCCATACAATGTTTTTTGTGGCGTTTTGGCGTGTGAATCAAATTCCTTCTCGAGACCCCAATGGGAGGAAAGTAGTCCTACGTTAAAAAACGTGACAACATTGCCTTCTGGATTGACAGGCTCAAAAATTTTCCTATTTTCTAGTCGTTCCACTTGTATTTGGAGCTTTGAAGTGGTCGAAAACATTTTTTGGCTAGTTATTTCGTCGGATTTTTTATTAAATTATCGAAAGTATTGTATTATTCTTTATGATTCTTACTGTCAGGTGAGTAAAGTTCAAGTCTTTTGGTTTACATAAGCCATCAGGTTTGACATTCGTCACCGCAATACAAAAATTTTATGACCTAGCCCCTCGACCCAAATCCTGGATTCGCCACTGTATAGATCTTAGAAAAATATTCAATCTATATGATATACAAAAAGAAAGCTCTAGACATTTGATATGTAGTTCTATTTACTAAGCGAAATTTTTGACTTCAGTATCATACAAATCGTTGCGAAAGAACATTACTGAATTTGAGAATTACTCAAATTCCATTAAATAGTTTACGCAACGTTTCTACTTTGAGAAACTTTTGTACTATTTTAGTTTTGACATCAGTTTTTCCAAATCTTATATTTCCCGTATTTCCCACACCCACACACGGACTGTAACACAATACAAAATATCAACTTTAGCTTTATATTTTGCATTAACGTTTCTTTTTTAATCTATACTCTGGCTAGTTTGGGTGGATTCGTAAATAATAAATATATGTAAAAAAAACTTTAAAAAAAACGCTTTTACCAATGCATTAAAAAAAAATAATAATTTTTTCTCAATAATCTGGAGGTGAAAACAAAAATCGTAAAAGCGTGAGGCGTTGGTTTTATATCTTTCTCCTATTGTTTTCAGCCCCTCACGCGTTTACGATTTTTGTTTTGACCTCCAGATTTTTTTTGAAAAAATTATTATTTTCTTTTTTAATGCATTGGTAAAAGCGTTTTTTTAAAGTTTTTTTATATTAATTATTTTCTAGTTTTTAGTCTTTAATTTATGTCATAATTCAGCATTATAAATATTTTGGGATCTTAGAATCAATTTTTCATGAACTAATTCCAGCGATTATTTTTTTTAAAGAGCACTAAAATTACTGAAATATTGCATTGTCATCGAGACCCAATGAATATACAAAATTTCTGAACTCTAGTGCATTAAGAAGTGAGTGAAAAATCGATCACAAAATTCCAACCTTACAAAAAATATTTCGAACTTAAATTCGTTTTCTTCAATTCCTGTTTTCTTCAATTTCTGTTTTCCAGCAATAATTTCTTTAAAAAGATCTATAATAGGATATACTTATATTTATTTTTATTGAAACATTTAAATTACTGTATAAAGTCCTTTAGTTCTCAAAAATACTATAGATGGCGCCACTGAAACCTACCGAGTGCAAACGTAATTTTGCGAATTTTTTTAAAAAATTGACTATTGAGAGCTCTAAAATTATTGAAATATTGCGTTGTTATTAATATTCAATAAATATGCAAAATTTCACAACTCTAGTGTATTAAGAAGTGAGTAAAAAAATCGTTTACAAAATTCCAACTTACATACATACATACAAACATGAAACATTTCGAACTTAGTAAAAGCGTTTAAAAAAATAAAGTGGTTCATACCTTTAACCATTTTCGTCCACACCAGGAGCTGGTTGTCTTGATCAAAAGCATACTTGAAAATGAAGCGACATTTCATTTCGTCTTCGAAAGAACACTGCTTTTCTTTTTCTCGCACTGAAATGCAGAAATTATACGAATTTCATACCTTTAGTATTAATTTGAGATAAATAATTATGATTTTGACACGTTCTTCTCTGCCAATGATACGCTGGGGTTTCAGTATGGGGCTGTTCAAATATTACGTAAGTACCCAAGGGGGGGAGGGGGTTTGCGATTTGCTTATTTTTGCTGACAAGGGGGGAGGGGGAGTATGAGTGATGCTTACGTAAGACATTAAAATCACTTTATTTCCGAAAATCTCTTGTAACTTGCACAAATAATTTAATTTAAAAAAATTAAATTTGAAAAAAAAGTTAAATTTGGCAAAAGAAAATTAAACTTGATTTTTGTAAGCTTAAACTTGAAATTGTAAGTAAATTAAACTTACATTTTTTTTTCCATTTTAAGCCGCGAGTTAGAGTTTTTTATTTGAATTAAGTCCTAAAATTTTTAAAATTAGATTATTACTGTTATACGTTTTTAGAACAGGGGATTTGCAGTATGCTACGTAATTACTCTGGGAAGGGGTTTTGCGGTTGCTTATTTTTTTACAGCAAAGGGCAGAGATCAAATACCAAAAACATGCGCATAATATTTGAACGGCCCCTATGTGACTATTCGTGCTGTATTTTTAAATGATTTCAAGGCGATCTGATCTCTTGTGAATTAACTGCAAATCTACCGCCGTAGCGAACATTTTAACCAACAAACTAATAACCATAACTAATGCTGTACCATATTTTTCTTTTCTCATATGAAATACAAGTATAACCAGCGGGAGTGGTCTCCCCTAAACTTTCTCATATACTTCCCCAAAAAAGGTGCTGTTTCCCCTCGACCCGCGTGGATAAAAAAATTCGAACCTATTGTAACCCAGAATCCACTGACTATCAGAGGGTTTTTCGTTGTAGATTATAGTGATTGTAAAATATTTAAGTAAAGAATCAAATTCAAAGAGATACGTACCGATTAAAACGCACCTATCACAAACTGCTAGGTTCCACTCCTGCCGGCTCAAGGAGAAAGTGACGTAATTCGCTTAACAGTTCCGCGTGCACAGAGATTGCTACCAGTACGCATGCGCATGGAGGATCGGATTAGAAAAATTAATTATGCAATTTGAACGCCTTTTTTTTTAACCGAATGATACAGAAATTGGACACAAATCTACAATTAAGGTAAGATGGCTGCATACCAAATTTCATTTATCTAAGTAATTTTGTTAAGAAGTTATTGAGATACCAAATTTCATTTATCTAAGTAATTTTGTTAAGAAGTTATTGCGATTATTCTGACCGACAGACAATCAACCCTTCGACGAATTTGGTCTAAAATTTGATACGGACCTACATTCCTGATGATAAAACTGTGTATCTAATTTTATCTATCTAGCCATTTAAGTTTTTGAGATATCGCATTCGCACGAACTCGGACAGACGGTCAGACAGACTTCCCGTGGACGGATTTTGTTTTGATAGAATTTGATAGAAGCCTACAAATTAGGTGCAAAGATCATATACCAAATTTCATCCCGCTAACTTTAATAGTTTTCGAGTTATCGTGTTCACAGATAGAGACAGACATAATTCCAAAATTGTGTTTTTCGGACTCAAGGAGGTATAAAGCGTGGATATTCGTGAAAATCTCGAGTTCGAATTTTTTGACGATACAATACTTTCTCTTTATATACTTTGCATACAAGAAAGTAAAAATGCTCTAGTTTAAACAGTTAAAATTTTAAATGTATAATTTTTTCCAAGTACATATGTATCAAATTTTGGACCCAATCCATTAATGGGAAGATGGGTTCACATCCAAAATACATATTCGATTTTTTTCACTATTTATGAAACTATAGAAAAAAAAGCGCCATATTTACAATGATTGTGAAACCCGCGTTGCAATTCACGCCGAATAAAAAGAGGAATGAAAATTATTATTGTATAGATTTTTTAATTATTAAATTTAGTTATTTGCACGTTGCCACTCTTGTGTGAAAAACATATCATATACAGTTTTAATGATTGCGTTTATACACATGCGTGTTGCCACTCAGTTCAGTGAAAATAGTAGACATATTTATTTGTGTGCACGTTATAATGGCTATATTTAAAAATGAAATTTAAAATAGTTGCGGAAATAGAGAAAATTAGCACAACAATCAAACTGTCATTAACTACATGGCAATACTCTATATATAATTTCTTCAAATTTTCCGATGAGATCTACAACGTGGAGATTCACTTAAATTTTGTGGTCAAATTTTTTTATGGTTTCAATACTTACTCTTTCTATACATCGTACTTAAAGAACTAAAAATAAATAGTAATTATTCTTCGTCTTGAACAACAGAATCATTTGTTTTTGAAATCACTGTTACTGAAAACAGCTGGTTATTATTATTTTTTTATTTATAAATAATAATTTCCTTTGGATATTCCTCATCATTCTGAAAAAATTAATATTTTTTTAAAATAAAAGTAATTTCATAAGTAAACAGGATAACAAGGAAACACGTGATAGAGGTTCTTTTATACAATTAATTTCAATCAATCAATATTTTAACCCTAAGATGTTTTTTTTTAAAAATTCAATAACATTTTTACTACTCTAAACTACCAATCAAAAACACCAGTTGTTTATGCTCACCAGACAACAGAGATGACCTTTAGAAAGGACTGGAAAAGGAATTAAGCTATTTGATTTTAAAATGACTCTAAACGAGGAAGTGGCAGTTAAAAAGCAATTTTCTAATAATCAAAAATACTTCAGCATCTTCTTGAAGCTAGTTAGTAATCTGATTTATTGAATTAAGGACGATATTAGAATTTATGCCTATATAAAATAAGTGCGATCTCACGTGTTTTTTATTTTATGAATGGATATTTGTATATACGAAGATGCAGTTACTTAACTTGATGTTTCACACCGTAGAAGAGTTAACAGAAACAAAGCAGAAGGTTTCAATTAGACGCGAAGGTCGTTACGACATGATACATGGGGCATTGTGTGACTATCATGCAATATCCTTCAATCATTAAGATTCTCTATTAGAAGGATGTGGAACACGACAATTGAATATTGCTGATGTTTATTGAAACCTAATTTGAAATGTGTTGATATACACGAGAAGGAAGGATGTGGTAGTTTAAAGAGATCAGAAAGCTTTTTAATTTTCATTTCCATTTTTTTTCAAACGTATGTTGATTGATTTAGTAAAAATATTTGATTTCTTATTATTAAATCAAATGCTTTCCAAATTCACCACCAGGTGTCAGCACGCTATGGGATAAAAATTTAACTAATTTAATTTATTATGTGGTCATTAAGTTCTGAAAATATTACAATATTGGTAATGAGAATGCACCATTGTACGAAATTTCAAAATTCTGCCACATCCGGAATTCTGAATTTAAGATATTATCCCTGTAGCTGCATATTCTGTGATGTACGCAGATTTTCATTTATTTATTTACAACCCGCTCCGACCCAGCCTACCCAAGAGGGTGTAAGGCCTTCCACAGGCCGCAAGAAGGTAGTATGTTTTCGGTAGCATCCCGCGATATCCTCGGTATTTAATTCTCACTATAAAGACTTAGGCGACCAACTGTTCGCCAGTGGTAGTACCGTAGTTATACTTGCAAAGTGGCGAAATAAATCGGTGAAATCGATCCAGTTGTTGAGGATGGGGAACTCTTTTTTGATATCGCTCGGAAATACATGGGGGCCGGGCCCGGCGACCATTTCTAACGAATATGGGGTCGTGAGCTTCCGTATGAAATGAAATTTGGAGCAAACGATTAAGTGGTTGGTGCTAGAGGAGTTTATCAACGTTTCCCCATAGAGAATGTACAGTGGAGTTCTGAGATTTCTCCCGAAAATGGAGGGCGTTGGGGCAGGCGACCATTGGTGACGTATCTAGGGTCATGAGCTTTCATACGAAATGAAAATTGGTGAAATCGACCCAGTGGTTGTTGTTGGAGGGGGGGGGGGGGATAATGACTCGTCTTTGGTTTTGCCAATTATTTTAAATTTTGTTACAAAACTCTTCCGTTGTGGATTCCGGAAAACATGAAGTACAGGTAACAGAAAAAACAGCGCTCGCACAAATTAGCAACACAAAAAGACAGCAAATCACTAAAAATAACAGAAACAGCATTTTCGGTACCGCTTGGCGACTATCGGCTTACAAGCACTGCGGACAAAGCTCCGAAGAGAGATTCCAAAGACGATCCCAGTCGATCAAAATACGTTCAAAGACGATTAAACACATTACCTGTCTATCCGTACTGCCGCGTATTTATGGCCTTCCTGACAGGACGTGACGTCACACGGAAATCTCCGGAGAAATCCGGATCTCGGCTCCTATGAGAGATAGCGCCAATGGCGGCTCGTCAGCTCAGAAACAAGCAGTGCTGCAAAAGTTTTATAGACCTAAGTCGTAGGAAATTTTGTGCTGATTATTTCTGTATATAATGATGATATACTAAAAATTGATAGTTTTTGAGTTATAAGGAAAAAACTGGAGAAAAAAATTATGTTTTTACGCTATAACTAACATTCCAACAAAAATTATTGGTCGCAAACCTCGGAATCGTAATCTGCACCCGAAAAAACATAAAGAAGCAAAAAATTACAACTCCTTCAGAATTGGATTTGGAAAAACGACTTAACTGCAGAGAAAAAGAGCCAAATGAGGAAGTCGCGCCAAATGAGAGCTGAAAAAAATGCAGCTCAAATGAATGCAATTTCAAGCGGAGAAAGGGTTGCTTTTCTCCCGCTTCGCGTTGCTCTTTGCGTTAATATCGGATCCGTAGGAGGGGCAAAACTTGATGCAGCTCTGGTCTGTCTCTGTCTTAATTTTTGATTGATTTTCCGTCTTCTTTTTACATTTTTTAATTACTTTTTTGCCATTTTCGTTGATGACCGAATTCTCAAAGTAGAAAAGTAATCAAATAAGAATAAAAACGAAAATAAAATCTTTTAAAATAATTTCAGGGGGACTGCAGCTCTTATGGACGATCCGCCACTGGATAGCGCGGAAATTCTAGCATTTTTCAGTATATCCTTTTTAATCGCCAAGGTCGGGGGTCATTGGGTGACTTCCCGCGATAGTTAGTACGAACCTCTGTAAATGTCTCTTCCCAACCATAAGACTATTATTGCCGGGAAGCGACATTCCATGTACGTAACAATATATCGATAGATTTACATTATAATAATACAAGTCTGCTTATAAGTAATTCCCTTCGTTTCTAAACTATTTGGACCTTGAGGATAGAGATTTTTTCCCTTAAATTCCGCATTTAGAGGTTGACATCGTACCAGTGTGAGTAATTTGCATAAAAACAGGTGACAAAATCATATACAGCAGACTCTCGATTAACCGGGATCGGATTATCCGGGACGACCCCACCTCCGAAAGAAAAGGAAGCGCAGATTGTGGCCGTTGGAATGTGCGGAAAGACCGCATTCTTCTCAACCCTTCCTATAGTATTGGACTCGTCCAGCCGACCTTGAGTCCAGCCAGACTCTCTAGTTAGACTGTTCTGAAAATATGGGTGAAAAAGCAGTGGAACAATGGATTAACGAAGATTCGACATTGGAATGTTGCGAAATTTTAAGTGACGATGATGTTGTGTCCCGTGTAACTTGTGGTTCAGAAGAAACAAGGAATTTCGAGGAATGGCCTGCAAGTGATGAGGAAAATCTTGTAGTTCATCAAAAATTAAGTCACGGTGGCGCATTAGTACACACTGAGCAAGAAGATGAAAGCACACCTGCAGAAAAATGATATTAAGAAATCTGCGTAGAAATTAGTCGAAAAGTAAATGAAAAACAAAAACAGACTTCTATCATTTCATTCTTCACAAAACAGTGAGGTAAACTATATCTCTGTTTTTCTTTTTAATTGTATGAATTGTAAAGCTAAATAACATTGAAATTTTTTGTTAATTATTTTTCTTTTGTATTAATTAAACTATTAATGTCTTATTGTATAATAATTTTACATTTTCTATCATTTTTCCAAAATTTTCCATCAAAATTTGCATAAATTGGATTATCCGGGATATGCGCTTATCCGGGACGAAGCATTTCCCGACCATCCCGGTTAATCGAGTCTACTGCATATTTAAGATAAAGATGTGCATTTACCTTCTATCTCTTCAATGGGCCAGATGGTCAACGAAGAACATGTACTACAGTTGCGAGTCGCATCTTTCTGATAAGCGATGAAGCATTCCACACAATCCCTGAGGTCATCGCACATTCCAGGGCAAGTCTGTTGGTTGGGCAATCGGGTTGAGTGTAAATAAACAATGCATAAGACATATTTCGACTGTTTGAATCATTATTTGAAAGTTATCTTATAAAAGTAAGTGCTATAAGAATATTTATTGACCGAGCAAAGCGAAGTCTTGTTTTAACTCGACCGTTCGGCATTTCGTCTGTCTGCAAATTTCTTTGTTACGCAGTCACGACCAAACCCGTCCTACAATTTATTAATTTTTTTTTTGGATTTGGCATGAATGTTGGTTTGGAGTCATTAAAAACGACGTATGTGTGAGAATATTTTTTTATTATTATTCCATTTGAAGATGGCGGCCGTTTTAACCCTTTTTAAGGCCGTGGGAAGTATACTTCCCACCAACTCATCAACTTTCAAATGCAATTTTTAAGGTTGGCATGAATTCTCTCCAAATTTGTCGATGGAACAAAAACCTAGATGTTCCTGTTTCTTATCTCAAAACATAACGAAGTGTCTTGAATTGATAATTAATTATTAATTAATTTTATTAATTAACAAAAAATGTCATACAATAAGGTAAGTGAATTTTTTTTCTTAAATCAATCACAATCCCAATGTTGCTTTATTATACCACTACTAGAAAGAAATGGCCCTTTAAAGGGTTAAAGGTTCCATTTCATTGATTCCGTTTCAAGATGGTGGCTATTTCAATGTTCATCTTTTTTCAACGATTCTGACCAAACGGAGCTGCATTTATAATGCCTCCAATAATATCGATAATAACAAATGACATTTCATTGCAATTTTGTTAATACTGATAAAAGCAGACATTTCACTGTAATTTTGTTAATAGTGATAAAAGCAGACATTTCATTGCAATTTTATCAGTACTGATAAAAGCAGACATTTCATTGTAATCTTGTGAATAATAATAAAAGCAAAGACTTGTTTAAATAATTCGCATTGGCTAAGCATTTAAAGACTGACGCGAAAAAAAAATGGCTAAATCTTTAAAGACTGCGAGGAAGAGCAGATATTAGTTTTTATTTACTTAGTTTTTGGACGCGAGGTCTACTGTTCACAGAACTACTAGTATATTTTCCTGAGCTTATGAATTTTTGTATTAAAATTTTTACAGTGATATATTTCTGCTTATTTTTAATCATTTTTCTTTGCCGAATCAAATCTAACTATTCGATTTTTAATTAAATATTGGTCATAAAAGTTACATTTAATGTTTCATAAATTTAACATGTCAAGAAACTATATGTGAGCTGAGTATTATTGATAGTTTATTAGATTTGAATTTTTATATGGTTTTATACATCAGGAAGCTTTCTCTAGCATTATGATTCGCTGAAATTTTTTTCCTTCAGTATACATTTATTAGAATTATTGATATTCGAAGCTTCTTATTAGAACTAACTTCAATAACTTTAACTTACTTATTTAAAAACGCCTTCACTCACATAGATAGATTCTAACTATCATATTAATTCAATGATAAAACTTCATTATGTAGAGAACACATATAAACTAACTTCAATAACTTTAACTTACTTATTTAAAAACGCCTTCGCTTGCTTAGTCAGATTTTAACTAACATATTAATTCAATTATAAAACTTTATTATGTAGAGAACACATATAAACTAACTTCAATAACTTTAACTTACTTATTTAAAAACGCCTTCGCTCGCTTAGTCAGATTTTAACTAAAGTATTAATTCAATTATAAAACTTTATTATGAAGAGAACACGTATAAACAATTCAAAAAGATATAACTCACAGCGCAGTCGTGACAGTATGTCCCAAAGTATTCTTGTTCCCCGGTGTGGCACACACAAGCGCCACAATCGCAATAGCCATTGCCACTGCATATTTGCTGGAAAATAAAATTTAAAAAATAAATGAATAAAATTGTTAAGCAAAAGGAATAGTAAGTTCTTTGGCAGATCTTGATCTCCCACTTTTTGTTGTCTTTATAGGAAAAATATACTTACGATGTTTGATTTTCAGTAAAAGAAGTTTTTCAAGATGACGTATATTTAAGAAGACATAATAAAACCAG
>BGPR01001574.1:82144-121211 GCA_013235015.1 Araneus ventricosus
TTTTTTCTTTTACATATCAGCTAAACGACAAATACACATTTTTGAAATTTTCAAAACAAAATATGTAGTGAACTTGAAAAGGTTGAGAAACACTATCTTTGTCATATAGTGAAAAGAATCGAATATGCATCTCCGTCCCCTTCCCGGACTACAAAATCCATAAAAAAATTTTTTGACTAACTCTTTATAACTAAAGAACTGAAGTTTTAAAAAATTAGCTTCTTTTTTGGTTGGGTTTGGCAGTTTATTAGAATAAGAGACATCGTTAGCTACTCTGCGGTAAATGTATGCTTAAAAAATAAATTTAATAAAATCAATTTTTAAAATTCATTTTTATTAGAGTACTTAAAAATAAGAATTTTTATTTTAATTATTTTTTGCTTTTCAGTCTCTAATTTATAATTCATTTTTATAAATATTATGGAATCTTGAAATGATTTTTATTTGAATTTCAATATCAGGTGGCTCCACATGTATGGTATCAAAATTTAATCAGATAAATCCATTAACTGATAACCAAGTTCTGAAAATATTAAAAGAGTGAATTTTCATCAACAGCACATAATTGTACAAAATTTGAAAACTCTAGCACGTCAGGATGTGTGTGAAAAATCAATAACAATATTCCATCGGTACAAGAGTGAAACAAGTCAAGTTAAATTTAATTGTGTAATAAAAGCTTGCCTCAAGATTCAGATGATTAAAGAGAATATCTAATGATTCATTGGCTATAATGAAAGCAAAGCTAAAAAGCAAAATATTCAGTACAAACAATGGCATAAAATTTAATTATAGGAAACTATTTTTAAAAAAATTATATTAAGATTTAAAATAGCAGACCAAGCACAAATGCACTGAAAACTACGAATAAAGTTGCTAATAAGCTGGTCATTGACAATTTTTCGAAGGCTCTCTTTCTCCTGGAATAATTGAAGCGAGATTAAACAGGGTGTCTATTATATTCGGGCCCACCCTTTAATTTCTAAACCGTTAGGGATAGTCATATACCTAGCATATGTACTTTCAAATGACGAAAGAGGCTTCTATTGATTCGAGGATCGTCCTCGAGACTAAAATAATGAAATTCAAAGCTTCATAACTCGGTCAGTTTCCGTCGCAAAAGAGTGGAATTTTCATTGTTTAAAATGCTAGTGTGCCAAAAATATTTTATTAAATACGACCAATAAGACAGGAGAACTGTATGAAAGTTCAGATTTAGTAATTTATCGGTAGCGCATTTATTGAATGCTTTGTTTAAGTCATTTAAAACACTTTTTCCAACTGAATGTATATGCTTATCTCTACCCGTTTAGAAATTAGCTATTGCGCTACGTTTAGAGTGGGAGTCCTGTCTACGGAGCAACTTAAAGATAATTCATAGCTTTAAAGGATAACATTCTTACCCCGTTCGGGCCCATGCAGGTTTCTATCGAATCTCTGCAGCTGCAATCCTCTTCTCTCCATCCTGTCAAACACTTGCATTTTCCACAGTCGCACACGCCGTGATCGGGACCTGCCAACATACAGCGTTAGAAAGTCATTAAAAAAGTAATAATTTTAATACTGTAGACTCAGCTTAATGTGATCACTTCGGGAGTTAAGAATTTTGATAACATTAACCGATTGATAACAATAACAGAATTGGGTAAAATCAACTGTAGTTTTATCACATCAAGGGAAAAGAAACAAAATGGAAAAGGAAACACTTACCTCACGGATATCTATAATTTATTTCAAAAATAACAATTAAAAAATTCATTAATTGTTGCTTGACGATAATTATTCTTTAAGAGTTCATTTATATATTGTCCTCGTATTGATTTTTAAAATTTGTTGTCTGCACGCCGCGTTTCGAAATATCAAGGGCTTGCCTCATTTCGGCGATCGTTGGAGGATTTTCTTCAACACATTCGTCCCCGTCGGAATCAACTTTTATTGCTTCGTTTTGCTCTGAAAATTTCCAAGCCTGTTAGTGTGGCAGCTACTGGAATGCCCTCGTCAATGCACATTCATTCTTCATACTCTTCCTTTTGTATACGTTCAGGAGGTTTAATGACAATTACCGAAGGTCGCGTCCCTGTCTGCTGAATGGACAACCTTCAAAATGAGTCATGAAAAATACACCCCGGAGTTCTTGGGATGTGTGGGGGAAAGTGGCCCCCCGATATTTTTTTACAAGTGGAGCGAGAAATTCTACGAACGTCAATCGTTAACGCTGGTTGAAAATGAGGGATCGGTCAATTCTCTACTTCGAAACTGATAACATTCAACAATGCAGTGATCACCCTAAACGAAGAATTTTGTGTGCATTTGAATACGTTGGTTTTCGATAATATAAAAGCGAATGATAACATTAACCGCGTTCACATTAAGCGGAGTCTAATGTACTCACAAAATTTATTAGAAATAATATTGAAGAAAACTGCATACAAAAGGCAGTCTTTTGGTAATGATAAAGATAATGAAAATGACTGTTTTAAATTTTTGACTGCGAATTTTTTTAAAAATTTAGCCAATTGTCTATACGAATGAAGATAATAGGCTCCAAATAAGCAAAATTGATTGTATGAAATTTCTTTTTCTCGGAGCGGATTTCAAACCTAAACTTGGATATAATAGTCCCTTAACCAAAGCACATTACATTTTTACGCATGAAACATGATTATTATTAGTTATTGCGAAACCTTATTTATATATTTACAGTATTTAATCATTATTATTGCGAATTACCAATGGATCAAACTATCGAACATACATGCACAGGAGAGAACTCTTCAGTAAACAATGACTTTTGGAGGGAAAATAGACTGTGCCATCGAGGGGATTAAAGATGAAATGTGCATAATTGTTCTTGTTCTAAGCTAGGACATATTTCAAAGGAATGTTTTTATCCCGTTAGTAATTTTAAAACGTGAGTGGGACGTACATGTCCCGTTAGTATTCAAAGGGTTAAAGGTTGCATTTCTTTTAGAGGAAATATCCTTTTGAAGCACTGCAACATAATCCTTACGGAAGTCTAAACAGTTGTAAAATATTATGACTGACAATTAATAAGCCTTGTAAAAAACTCAATAAACTCTTTCTAGTGTTGTACAATTTCTTCTTAAATGGAGAGAAGAAGACATTCTGTTCCGCTTGGAACCGATTCAACAAATGTTTTTGGTAACTTCTTTAGAAAACGATTGCACGTTTATCTGGCTCCATTGCGTTTGAAGTAACGCGTGCAAGAAATGTCGTGTCTTCGTTACTTGAGTTTTGGAATTCGTGCCAAACACGCCTGTCGGTACGAAGACCATGCAAATGCTTTGGTTGTTTCAAAACAATTCCTGCGCAAGTAAAACCAGTTGTCGAATGTTGTCAGTGCTTGAAAGAGTTAACTATCTTGTAGAAACCAGGCCGAAATTCAGAGTTAGTCCTCGGTCTAAAGTTTCATGCGTTTAGGCTGTTAAGAGTTGGAAATATTAGAAACTTAGGCTTTCAGGATCGGGAAAAGATAATATTAAATAATAACGATTAATTGGATTCTTTACAAATGTTCTAGACTGTAAATCGGCCTTAAACTTTTCGGTTTCATTTTTCAAAGGTGAAGGTAAGGTTTTGAAGATTATGTCAATTATTGCATTTTATTCATTTTTTATTTCTGTATGTTTTACTGCTTAAAGAATAAATAATCCAGAAAAATAAAATGGGCTAGATTGGAGCAGATATTTTTTTACGAACTAGTACTGCACTATCTTTCAGTTTGAATTATCGATTATTATTATTGTAAAATTTCACTTTCATTGTAAATAATTGTCCAAAAAAATTTATTTATTACAATTGCCCAATAATTTTATTATTTCGTAATTCACATTACATAAAATTCACAAGATCGCTTTCCGTTTCACACGTATGAATTCACCTTACATGAGCATAATATGATGTGAAATTATGTCACATTATTTAGACCATAATTTGATTTGTTATAATTAAACCCCATTTTAAAGCTACACAAAGGATATCTGGAAAAGGGCCTAATGATTTGGAGTCGTGGTTAGATAAAAAGGACGACACATGAGCTGACATCTCCTCTATAAACTTCCATATCACACCAACCGGCTAATATTTAGCCCCAACATGTGCAGAGTACACTAGACGTGCATGGACAGTGGTCTCGAACCAGCAACCCTTCGTTTCCAAAACTAAAATTCTCCATCCAGCCACTACAACCTCACTAGGCCTTGAATTAAAGAACAAATTCAATACTGAATAGTGCATTTCTCTCATTTTACTTGTTTCGGCTTTAAAAAATAAGTTGCATAACAGGACCAAAAAATATCTCAAAACTCCTACACACTTTTTCAGTAATATTATTTTATTAATTCGATTTGAAGAAATTCAGCTTGATGCCATCTTCTAAATGTTATACTGAATTAACATACGAAGATAGCGTTAGGATAACACCATCGCAGTCGTACAGACAGAACGCCGCCCCATGCCTGATGACATTACGGCGACCCATTGAATGGACATGGTACTCACAGTCAAGCATGATAATCACCATAACTTTCACATTGCTGGGTTTCTGGCGAACTTTCGATCTTCGTGGTGACCCGTAACGACGCCATTCGTTCGACTGGCGTTTTAATTGTGTCTCGCATGATTTGATCCATGTCTCATCCAGCGTAATGATACGAGTAAGAAAGCCTCTCCTTCGCGCTCGAAGTGGTTACGAGCAGCGTCAAATCGTAGCCATTTCTGCATTTCCGTCAAATCATGCGGGAATCCATTGTGATGCAATTTTTCTCATGCCCAGGCGTTCCTTCAGAATGTGAAGCACAGTCCTATGCCCTAATCCTGTCTCTCGGGTCAGCTCACGAATCGTATGGCGTCGATCACTGTCCAGTAACGCGCCAAAAGCAAACACTTCTTCACTGAACACTAGGAATATCTGGCCGATGCATGTCTGCCACATTTTGCCGTCTCTCGTTGAAGGCTTTTACCCACCTTGCCACTGTTCTGGAAGGCAATGGAGATTCCTCGCAAGCCTCTTGAAGACGTTGATGCCACTGTCGTGCTGTACGACCTCTGGCACAT
Source organism: Araneus ventricosus (assembly GCA_013235015.1). NCBI lineage: Eukaryota > Metazoa > Arthropoda > Arachnida > Araneae > Araneidae > Araneus > Araneus ventricosus. The sequence continues at coordinate 87,221 of BGPR01001574.1, forward strand.
TCAATCTTTATCCAACCTGTTCGGAAACATAGTGACAACACTTCATTAGACCGCCAGCTAACACGAGGCTCTTTTCTTCTCGTCAGTGCGCATGCGCGTGATGAGGGTAGGAGAGCAGCAACGGATTCCAAGACTGCCACTCTTGGACGATTTTACACAGGAAAGGGATGTCAGATAATGAGTCATATGAGCGCATTTCCGGAGTTCTTTGTTAGATCGCGCTCAGTAAAATGTAAACATCACCCTTCCATTCTGCACTTTCCCCCTATTTTGATGGAAATAACTCCGCCCGGCGCATGCTCAAAAGAGCGGAGGGTTTCCGAATCCGTTGCTAAACAATATGTAACTAACGTGTGGCATAAGCGACATTATTTGGTTCCGTTGCATGGCTTCAGTGCTGCCACTATTAAAGTTCCAACCCTCGTACAATCGGATTCAGAGAAAACTTACCACTGCAGACTTTTCCATCTTTTTTATCACAGCTGTAATTGTTGCACTCGCAGTATTTTCCATATATCTTTTCATCAGGATGCTACAAATAAGATAATTAAAATTAAACATTATATCATTCAATTATAATATAGTATTATATAGTATATTGATAATATAATTTGACATATTTTTGAAACATATAATATATTATTAACGTATCATATATTATTGGAGACACTTTTTCTTCATGATTAATCTTCAAATGAAATCTTGGTTTGTTGTCACACCCTTTGAAACTGTAATAAATTCCAACAAAATAAACCTTTTAATACTTTAAAATACATATTGCACAATTTTAAGTATTAATTCAAAAATCACTAGACAAAATACCTCTCATTTTAAAAAGAAAATATTAGATAATGCTCGGTATTCAGAAATTGTTTCTGAATTTTATCAACAAATGTTTTCTTACATTGATATTGAACGGAAGTTTATTTATAATTAACCAAGTTTCAAACTTAGCAAATGAAAATTTTGTATTAACAGTATGTATTTATCTTGCCCTTAATCCAGAACAAACATTTTTCGACATATTAGCTCACAGCTTAGTTTTATGCAAGAAACAACAAACGTGTAAAAATAATGTTATTTTTTCCGGATACGATTCATTAATTTTTCTTCGTGCAGATGCTTGAAATTTTGCCCGATTGCCAACATTACACTACCATCGCCAACAAGTCTAAGAACTGAAAATAAACACTCGTAGTACTGATCTTCATCCAAGATTCGACAACGATAATATCTTGGGGAAAAAATTGGATACATTTTTAATTTCAGGGATGAAAATCTTGGAGTCGATTGGAAAAACTGCTGAAATGTTTCACGTGTGATTAATAAACGTCGCTATACGATTTTAACTCTTGATCATTCAAATAATTTCAAATTTCATAACTTAATTGAATTTTTATTGGTTTTATGAAAGGCAGTGATAATGATCGTAAAATGTATAGGTAAACCCTGGAGTTTACGGTGCGCACCTGTTTCTCGCCAATTTTTTTTGGCGCAATTTCATTTGCCGTTGCCAATTACTGTTTTGGATGTTTAGTGCGCTTTTTATTGCCCTCTTGCGCATGCGTCACCTGAAAAGGAGAGATTGAGCACGCCATGCCTGCGGCATTTTAGGTGTGTACTGGACAAATTTTTTAACTTTAATAAAAATCAGCGGCTTCGCTTTCAGCATAGAAGGAAACTAGTAGCTACGCTTTTTCAATGAATGTTAGGAATCTAGGTTTTTTAAAAAATTCCGAAAACGAGAATTTCAAGCGTGTACCGAGCAAATTTTTTTAACTTATAAAACATGAGCGGCTTCGCTTTCAGCATAACGGAATACTCATAGCTTCGCTTATTCATTGAGAAACGAAACACACAGAATACCATACACGGTACGGAACCGATATTCAAACCGAAGAATTCCAAACGAAGTTTTATCGAAATTCGAATGAATCGATCAATCACATCGAAGAGATGAACAAAACAGTCCAATCGAAACGAGGCGCAATATAGCGTGATGTGCAAAACACCGATGAAAAGATAATTTCTGCGCATGCGCGCATGTCACTCGTTAACATCATTGCGCAACCAAAACAAATGTTCTCTCATCTCCGTTCTTGGCGGCAAAGAGTTGGCGATCCTTAGAGGAACAAAGGAAGTCGACACCATAGACTGCAGATTAATCAAGGTATAACTTGTGTATTGTGATTTTTTTATTATTAACAAACTAGACCAGACATGGCGAAGCGATACTAACACCAGTCATCAACATCGGGTAACAGGAAACTCCCTTCTAATACTTTTTTTTACTCTTAAATATCTTTTTGTTTTGTTTTCATTTTTTGTATCAGTATGAAAGAGTGATTGAAATGTTTAATGAAAGTAGCGAAAGAAGATGAACGAATGAGGCATATAATTATAGATAACTAATAAAATCCTCACTTACAGGTAATAAAATTGATTTTCAGGGAATTTAAATATTCAGGTTTAAATCAAGTATTTTTAGCCAGGTTCAACGGTAGTATTTAATTCGAAGATTTTGAACTTCGAGTTCGTGTGCTCCGTAAAACAAAATCATCGCTGGTGTGATTTTTCCACTGCAATCAACACAGTATTATTATAGTAAGAAATGGCATTTTGGTTACGAAACAGAAAATAAAAGCTAAAATTTTATTGTTAAACTTTTAACAGAAGAAACCTACAAATGAGCTTTAACGAACCTCATGTCCTACATCTTTAAAACAGAGAAATTGCGTCGAACGAAGGAATCTAAAATTTTGGAAATAATATATATATATATATATAGTAAAGTTATCATGAGCTAGTATGTGAGACTGTTCGCAGCGCCCCAAACGGAGAATGTTGGAAGTTACGGAATTTACCTCAAAAGCTGTGTCAGATAGCGGGAAAAAGTCAATACTAAAAGGATTGAATATCTGAAAAAGACAACAATAATAGAAGCAATTTATTTGGTGCGCGCAAGTTCAGCATCATCCAGGAAAAAATTGCGAAGTACAAAGATATAAATCCGAATTGAGGGAAGTTTTAATTGTGAAAGAGGTAAAAATATAATAATATAAACAAACAACGAATGAAGAAGAACGAGGAGGAAGAAGAATCTGGTGGATGATGTCATCAGAGGCCTTCATCCATGCAGATTCAAAAATATAATAGGTTTTCTGTCGAGGAAAAACGATTTTAAGGTCTATATTTGAATTTTCCTCTAAGGCCTGAACCTATTCTGGAACAAATTAGAAAGAAAAATATTTATGCACAAAGAGGAAATTCAAAACAGTCTTGTAAACATAGACTGAAAAGAAGGGCTTAAAATGTCTTACCTCTTTTGTTGTGGAATGGAAAAGAGAACGACGCTCAGAAGTTAACTTTGTTTATAGGTGTGCGCACCTATCTTCATCTAGTCAGGGATACACTAACTAAAAACTTAATAATTTTTTGTTGTTTTTCATAGAGTTTTTTTTATAGTTTTATTTTGTTTTGTAGTATTTTAAAATTTTTTATGCATTTCATAATTTTTAATTTCATTTTTTATTTTTATAATTCAGAGAGTTTTATTTAATTAATTTTTTACTTCTCAAATTCTCCATTGCACTGGAAATGGCTATAATACTCATACCACACATTCTGACATTTTATTAAAGTATCCCCAGCAAATTTCTCTGAATTATAAAAAATAAAAAAATGAAAATAATAATTTTAAAAAAACACTAACTGTAATACTAAAAACAAAATAAAAACTAAAAAACAGTTTATGACAAACAACAAAAAATATTAGGTTTTTAATTAGTGTATCCCTCACTAGATGGAGATAGGTGCTCATACCTATAAACAAAGTTCACTTCTGAGCGTCGTTCTTTTTTCCATTCCACAACAAAAGAGGTAAGACATTTTAAGCCCTTCTTTTCAGTCTATGTTTAAATGACTGTTTTGAATTTCTTGTCTGAATCTCTTGCCTGTAAATGTTTTTCTTTCCAATGTGTTCCGGAATAGGTTCAGACCTTAGAGGAAAATTCAAATTTAGACCTTAAAGTCGTTTTTCCTCGACAGAAAACCTATTCTATTTTTGAATCTGCATGGATGAAGGCCTCTGATGACATCATCCACCAAATTCTTATTCCTGCTCGTTCTTTTTCATTCGTTGTTTGTTAATATTATTGTATTTTTACCTCTTTCACAATTAAAACTTCCCTTAATTCGTATTTATATATCAATACTAAAAGAGTAGAGATGACCGATTTAGTATAATATGACCGCCTACGTGTCTCGTAGTAACCTTGATATGCCAGTTCTAAGTATCCGATCACCATCATGATTACAGCTAAAATTTTTGCTGAAAATTTCGCGCATAAGATATGCAGGTAGTATTGAACAAACTCCGATATCACCTGATCTAATTCCAGTGGATTTCTTTTTGTCGTATTACCTAAAAAGTCAGCTACAATGAGGACATTGTACATCATAGCATATTATTGCGAAACACATTTGCGGTTGAGCTTAACTGATTTGCTTCTGATGTTTTAACTTAATTCAGCACATAATAAATTTGTTAGCCTTGAGAAAAATCTTATTCTTGATTCTGTAAGCATTTAGGAGACAAATTCCACATTAACCAAAAAGATTATGAAAATGCCAAAAAAGGTAAATAAGAGCTTCAAGATATATAAAGAGAATCCTAAAAAGGAAACTACATAGATTTATAAATGAAGAAGACAGTTCTCTTTAACGCTTTGAGTCCCATCTCGCCTCAAATCGCCCCATTCGATAGAGGCCGGACTTAGGCGTTTCGAGCGCCTGAATGAATTTTACGTTAGAAAAGTGGTTTCTTTCTTTGTTGGCAATTGATCTCCCAAACTTGGGTGTCGTCCTCCTGGAATTTCTGTAAAGAAAGGGGAGATTTCGTTCTGTTTCCGTGAACGAAAATTTACTTCAGTTTTTTAGGTACTGGAATTTTCACTCTAGCCGGGTTCAGAGAGTTAATATCAAAATTCTGATCGTCCATATAACTGCAAGCACGCTGAGTATCTTGAAACAAATGATTTCTCTTTCTTCCTGAAAGCCTTTCAAAATTTCTTCCGTCGATTCAATTCATTTGCCTTCTGAATTCAACTTCTTTATTTGTTTCGATAATATGAAAAAGCACGTTTGAGATTTTTGTTTAAGTCATTGAAAAGAAGGCCGAAACCAAATTGCACTCGCTTGTTTATGTTTCGAAAGTGAAATCACGTTATCCATCAATTGTTATGGATGCTGCCAAATCCTATAGCTAAATAACGCGTTTTCTGGCAGCCGCACAAAAGAAATATTTATATAGATGTTGCAGGCTCGGAATGTTAGCTTAAGAGTCAAACGAGGCGAACTAACTTAAGATATCCGACTGCGATCGGAGGACTTTTTTTTCTAAAAAATTATATTTGAAGCAATAGTTTCGTATTTTTATATGGCATTTATGTTAAAACTTAAAAAATCACACAAAAAAGCTTTATGAATTAAATATTTTTTAAAAATATTTGAAAAAATATAGAATTTTTTTCACTAAATTTGACTTTTTTCCAAAAACTCTCGGTTAAAACAAATGACCAGAATGATAAATCCTTTAGTATATATAATTATTCAACTATTGGATAGGTTCTGAAGCAAAGATTTTACAACATTTCAAAAAACAGGTAAATTATAAGAGTTCAAGTGTAAAATCATAATTTCTTTTAGAATTTTGGCTTTTCTTAAAATCTCAAAAGCCACATAACTTTTTAACGGAACGTCAGTGCAGTTATGTTTTGGTTCATTACCTAGACAGAATCATAAATAAAATGTATGCCTAATTTCAGACCGATATTTTAAATTCAATTTTAGTTATCGTGCTTGGAAAATGAAAGTTTTGGAAAAAATCACATTTCTTGAAAAATGACTTTAAAGTTTAACTTTTTAATTTAGTATGAGAAGAAAAAAGAATTTTTCTTCAAGACTTCTAAGTTTTGTAGGCTAGTCCTTCGTTTTTCTACAGCTTAGTTCATTTTTTTAAATTGTTTTTTCAGCGTCGGAAATTTTTTCTTTGTCGTTTTCTTGAACCTCGTGAGTCATTACTGTTATCTATCATTCAGCCACAGTCGACAGATTTGAATATTTTTTTAGTCAACTAACTTTTGTATGTATACTATAGGATCCGGAGATACTTTTAGTGATTAATATTGGTTATAAGCACAATTTATGTGCTTTTCTTCTATTATTATTATTGGAAAATCAAGATACTGCAATGATTCAAAATTACATAAATTTGCAACAATCTCATAGAAAACAAAGAAATTCACACTGAAAATCTTCCAAAATAGTATCTGGTATATGGAAAATAGTACAAAAAAATATCTACTAATAATAAAGGAGAATGTGTGTGTGTGTCTGTGTGTTGGTCCTCTGCAGGGCAGACCGCTGCAACTAGAGCTACGAGATTTGGTACTTTGAAGAGTGGGAATGTGCACTTCAGAGCCCTTTTTTGAAATTTTAATTAAAATTGTAATTAATTAAAAATTAAGCAGAATTTTGGCGTTTTCCCTTAATAACTTCTGAACATAATACAGCAAGAAAATCATTTTTACGCCATCTGCAAGTGCAAAAAATTACCTTTCCAATGATATCAATTAAGTTGCCGTACATTTTTTTCTCTAATTTTAGTAACCTTTTAAAATTATTTTTGGCACAATTTACAACAATACTTTTCATTGTTGCAACGCAATTCAAACCGTTTTCATTGTTTAAACAAATTTTTAGTTGCGTATTTGTCTTTTGTTGTTAAAAGCGGAGTTAATATCTTAATACATCTTGTTTTCATATTTCATTTCATCAGATGTTTTGTGGAATCTACAAACCAAGCTCATTGAGATATTAGGTATGTGAAGAAATATATTCAATAAGCTTAATGATTATGGCTGCTATGTTTTCGTTCTTTTTTAGGCATGTTTTAATTCAGCAAGCATGCCGCTGGCCATAAAATGTGTTTCGCCATTTTGATGTTGAAATCAAATGCATATTTGGCAAGAGGATTAAGAAAGTGAAGATGACGCTGACATCTTGCAATTAGATGTTACATGACATGGTCAGTTATTAGTTATTTGACTCCATTAGGTACATTTATGTGGACAATGAATAGAACAGATGCAAGGCTACTAAAAGTACATGGGTTAAATACGTACTACGATCTTCTGACGTTGTTAAGGGAACCATTAATATAAAACGATGCAAGATTCAATTGAAATTATATTCCAGGTGAACAAGCTGGTGGCCGAAGGCGGCTAGTAAACAATAAAATTTAAATATCTTAAGTAAAAACAATGAGAAATGCTTCTTTAACGTATTGTTTACTATTCCATTTGCAGCTGTTAGATTCTACTAAAATGTCTCTAATTTCACTTCTGATCATCATAGATGTAAAATAAAAACTGTTTTGAAAACTTAAAAGCAAAGGTTTTCAGATAAGATGTTAAAAATATTGTGATTGTCGGTCGAAAATGGGTGTTCAACGTAGGAGGATACCTTAATGACATTTGTAGGATTTATTTCTCATTTTACATTTTATTCCATTTTTTATAATGGCGATAGTTTTACGCCCTAACAGATGAAAACAGCACTGAAATAATTTCATATTATCTTTTCATGAAAGCTAACGATTACTCATTGTGATAATCAACTATTTAATTGGAAGACAATTTCGACGCGATCCTTGAGCTTGTTTCATGAAGTGGAGTGTTATAAAACTAGGTTCAAATGAAGACAATATATTCTCATGTCTGGCGCTGCATCAAGCTTAATGGGATATTTGTTTCTAAACGCTTTTACTAAGTTCGAAATGTTTCATGTTTGTATGTATGTATGTAAGTTGGAATTTTGTAATCGATTTTTCATTCACTTCTTAATGCACTAAAGTTCTGAAATTTTGTATATTTGTTGGATCTTAATAACAATGCAATATTTTAATAATTTTAGAGCTCTCAATTGTCAATTCTTTAAAAATAATTCGCAAAATTACGTTTGCACTCGGTAGGTTTCAGTGGCGCCATCTATAGTATTTTTGAGAACTAAAGGACTTTACACAGTAATTTAAATGTTTCAATAATATTAAAAATAAGTATATCCTATTATAGATATTTTTAAAGAAATTATTGCTGGAATTAGTTGAAGAAAAATGGATTTAAGTTCGAAATATTTTTTGTAAGGTCAGAATTTTGTGATCGATTTTTCACTCACTTCTTAATACACTAAAGTTCTGAAATTTTGTATATTCATTGGATCTTGATGACAATGCAATATTTCAGTAATTTTAGAGCTCTTTTCAATAAAATAATCGCTGGAATTAGTTCATAAAAAATTGATTCTAAGATTCCAAAATATTTATAATGCTGAATTATGATATAAATTAAAGACTAAAAACTAGAAAATAATAAATATAAAAAACCTTAAAAAAACGCTTTTACCGATGCATTAAAAAAGAAAATAATAACTTTTTCTAAAAAATCTGGAGGTCTGAACAAAGATCGTAAACGCGTGAGGCGCTAAAAACAATAGGAGAAAGATATAAAACCAGCGCCTCACGCTTTTACGACTTTCGTTCAGACCTCCAGATTTTTGAGAAAAAATTATTATTTTTTTTAATCCATTGGTAAAAGCGTTTTTTTAAAGTTTTTTTTCATATTTATTAATATTCGCATAATACGAGAATGCTTCCTCCACAAGTTCTGTGTTGATGAGTTATTTAATATTTTATTGCTTCAGCACTGAGTTTTGGGGTTCACTTCTTTCACTACTATCCAGTTGCTACCCCTACGTTCACTTTTCTCTCAAACTTGGAGAAGTAAAGTTCTATAGCTTTCTCTTTTTAATTTAAATCACTTACGTTTTGTGTTTTCTGCCATTACCGATGTTACTTTTGCGTGCTCCTAACTGGTCCGCCCCGTGCCCCTGGGTGTACGAGACGGACCAGTTAGGTGCACGCGTACCACAGCGTACGTTCTTGCACGTATAGCGTATTACGCGTACCACAGACTGAAAATCTCTAATCTATCCCAACCTTTAATCCCTCGCGTACCCCTTGAGTAGTCTTTATATTTTCGCGTACCCCCTACTATCATATCCTCCCCCATACCAACTATCCGTCTATGCAAAGAAGTTTTCATAAATGATGTTATTGCTTCGGTTAACTTAAGTGTCAAATGACTCGAACTAATAATATATATGCTAGACTTTTTTTATTTGACATTTTATAGCATTTTTACAATAGTATGAGTTCAACGCCAAAACAAATGAGATCAGTATTGTAATAATTTCGCATTAGCCTATAAGGATAGCTAGAAATTACACTCCGTAATAACGAACTATTCAAGTGGTATAGTTGATTATTACGGAGTATTAACTTGGGGAAACAAAATCCTGCAATTTTTTAAATTCCTTATGTTTCCGCCATTACCAACCTTGATTTCTCGTACCCTCAACTAGTCCTTCGAGGGGTACGCGTACCGCAGGTTGGAAACCTCTGATCTAGAGGATAGAACCCAGAATCTTCTTCTGAGACACATGTTCCTTCTCCTCTTCAAGCCATACCTTAACCTACTAGGTCACTGGTGGGCCTCTATAGCAAACAGTTTAAAGTAAAGAGACGTCTGGTAATTTTAACTCATCTGGAATGGACGGAGGCCAATTTTCAGTAAATATCTATTTTGTTTTAAAATTAATTGATATTTTCTCCGACACTGAAAAAAATTTCTCAACTGTATTATATTATTAGGTATTACTGTTAGGTTTTCTCTCTGCGTGGTACCTTTGATCGATATTATAGCCCTTCGTAACGAAAGTTTCCAGTTTTCGACGCCAAACCAAATAATCTCAAAAATCCACATCCATTCCACAGTTATTTCCTATTCATTTATTCTGTTTTCTATTTTTTCTTCTGGAGTGAGTTTGAAATAGATCCCCTCTGTGCTCAGACACACATTTGTCATTCATCAACATCTTTTCTGGCTGTCACTAGGGCAATACCTCGCAAGCTAACGAACTCTTAACCGAGTGTTAAAACATGTCACCTTTTTTTCATGCGTTCCCTGCTTTCAACCAAAATGTCTCACTCGCCTACTTTAAACAGGAGTGTCAAAAGTATTTCACGCTCCTTCTCGGTTCTTAAATGCTTTTACTTTGCTTCTTTCATTTTTGTATGATGGGAATTTTGTTACCGATTTTTCATCCACTTCCTGATGTACTAGAGATTTGAAATTTTGTGCAGTTGTTTGTACCCAGTAACAATACTATACTTTAATTTTTCAGAGCTTATTATCAATTAATCGATTAATTTTAATTAAATTTTGATTCCGCATGAGAGGCGCCATCTGGCGGGGGATTTCAGAGAAAATTGATTACGAGATTTTGCAATAATTATCATAATAGATATGAAATGTGTTAAGGACTAAAAAGTAGAAAATATTAAAAATAAGTTGGATGGCATGAGCAGTTACGTTTATCATGTGATTGTGACGTTACGTGTACTGACTTCAATCAGTGGCGTAGCTAGAGGGGGGCGGCATTTCGAAAGGATCGGCAAAATCAGACATGCAGGTAAACAATTTATAAATAAGGAGAGCAGCGGCACTAACTCAATCATTGTGTACATAAAAAATAACTAATGTATAATCCAGTCGAATTCTCATGAAAAGTATCAAAATATGGACAAAATACATAACAGCAATTTTATTGCTTTAAGTTGTTGGTCGACCAACAAAACATCGAACAGGATGAGGGGGAGGGAAATTCGAACGATCTGTTTTTTGCGTTTAAATGAAAGGCTATTGATCTGAGAGGAAAATTTGAAATTAAAAAGTTATAGCTAGTAAAACTATCTATAAAATGAGTCGTTTAAAATTAAGGTAGCTTTATTAGAGAAGGAATAAATTTTAAAAAAACGTAAATTTTGGAAAGGTATTTTTAACTATTTTACAAATAAAGTGACATTTTTGAAACTTCACATAAATACGCACTATATAGTAGGGTACCTATGATAAAGATTTCAGGTCCATTTCTTTAATATTTTTTGAAAAATTCAACTTTTTCGAGAAAAAGAACGTCGTCGGAAAATGCCTGTAAGTACTTTTTTATCAGCTCGAATTCGTGGAACGAAGTAAAATCCTACTCTAAAAGTGTTGTTCTACAATATAAAAAGGCTTTTCAATAGTTGATTTTCAGAAAAAAGTGAAGAAAATTAAGTTATCATTTTGTCTCGCTTATTTTGCCTGAACGCATTTTCCCCAAAGGGAAAATTTTTTTGCGATGGGGGCAATTCGTTTAGGCATAATAAATGAAACAAAGTGATAACTTCGAACTTAATTTTCTTCACTTTATTCTAAAAATCGACTATTGCAAAGCCTTTTTATATTGTAGAACAACACTTTTAGAGTAGGGTTTTAATTCGTTCCACGAATTTGGGCTGATAAAAAAGTACTTATAGGCATTTTCCAACGACGTTCTTTTTTTCGAAAAAGTTGAATTGTTCAAAAAAATATTAAAGATCTGGAACTGAATTTTTTACCATAGATACCCTACTATACAATGCGTATTTACGTAAAGTTTCCAAAATTTCACTTTATTTATAAAAAAATTTTTAAAAACGTTTACAAAATTTACGTTCTTTAAATTTATTCCTGCCCTAATTAAGCTATCTTAAAGTTCGACAAATCATTTTATAGATTGTTTTACTAGCTATAACTTTTTAATTTAAAAGTTTCCTCTCAGATCAATAGCCTTTTATTTAAACGCAAAAAACCGATCGTTCGAATTTTTCTCCCCTTTATCCGTTTTCGATCTACAAAATACTATAGTGCCATGTTTTGTGTGGTCGACCCGACAACTTAAATCAATAAAATTGCTGTTATGTATTTTTTTCCATTCTTAAGTACAATTCGACTGGACTAGTAATTAATTCGCATTTTTCGCCTTATGTCGATAAATTGCCGATATGCGAAAGAAAGACTGGTAGAAGACGCGCGATTTCACGAGCTAACTACAGAGATGGAGGGCATCAAACATCGTTACTAATAAAATGTTTTTCCCCCTAGAATTTATTATTTTTATTTTGAGGTTTATGTGCCCTATGTAACCGATAAAGAAAAGGCCGGCATGTTCCAAGGTCAAAATTGCAATTACGCCACTGACTTCATTGCTAATTAATTTAAAACAGGGCCGGATTATTAAAGAGGCAACTACAGGCCACGAAACTCTGAGGGGCTCCAAGATTACTATATAATATAAATTTTTTGCATTAATTTCATGGCATTTTATATCTGTGCTTTCATCTGAACTGGAGGTCGCCCAGCGGTCGAAATTCGACCGTAATTCATTAAATTTTTAAGTTTGAACGTTATTGAGGTTCTTTTGTCAAAGAGTATACCTCTATAATCATTGCATATAATTCTTTTGAATTTTGTTCTATTCCGGCAGCTGCGAGAGTGTACAAATACGTCATTATGCATTAATTTTCGAATTATTTTAAAAATACGAACGATAGGAAAAATGAGATATAGCTTGGCTAAGTCCTATTTAAAAAAACAATAACGCATTTTTTGACATTTTCTTGGGTTTTTTTATTGCTATACTGGCCAGGTTTCGCCAAGGCTACACAGTTAATTTGCCTATCTTTTTCAAATTATATAAAATTTAAATAAAAAATTAATACAAAAAATGAAATAAAGAATGCGTGCTTTTTATTTTTTTTATATATTTTTTATTGAAACAAAAAAAACGGGCGGTTAAAAAAATAAATGTTGTTCGACTGTTGACCACAAATTTTTATGTGTTTGACATTCAGTATGAACGTAAACAATGAATGTTTTATTTTATTTAATATATTGTATTAGTAATACATACTATATATAAATTCCTTAGAGAAAATCTGTACTCTGTGCGACTGTTGGATCACAGACTAATATGTGTTTGAAATTGACAGATCCGCATTTTGTATTTCACTCCAAAGAGTTTTTTTATAACTAATCTAAATAAACTTCCCTTTTGGAGTGGATTTCAATGCGGGGGATTAAATCAATTACAAATCATCTACTCTGCATTCATTCCTCTAATTTTTTACAGTGTATGAACGTAATCAATGAATATTTTATTTTATTTTATGTATTTGTAACACATATTATGCATAAATTTTATGTTTCTGCACTCCGTCTCCGTATGAACTTTAACTATGCCAAATCTCACACTCCTCCGTGCGCACTATGTGCTTAAAAAGGGGTACAAAGTTTTTTCTTCACGTATTAATATATAGATTACCAAAACCGTTACTCGAATTTATTCAAACTAAAATCAAGCATCGTTTAAGTTTCAGAACATTATTTATTAGGATTTTTTGTCATATTTTCAAATTCGATTAAAGCTCAATGAATAAATTTTTTTTTCCATTTTGCTGACTGACTCATTTACTGATTGGGTGGGCTCTGAGCCCACGCAAGCTTCGTATTAGAATATTTAGATTTAAAAAAGTGTTGTAGTTCTTTTGCCATTTTGTTTAAAATTACTTTTAAATTTATTTATTTTTTTGTCAGATACTGAAACCAAGTCTCTTGAAGGTGATTCGCTATAAAGTGTTTTCTTGTTTCAGTTTGTCATAATATTTTCTACTTAAAAACTGTTTATATAGATATTAAACTAAAAGCAATAAAAAATATCTGGTTTTGGAATATGGGGAGGGAAGGGGAAGCTTACATTGCCTACAGGCCCTTCGGAGCTAAATCGGGCCGTGATCTAAAAGAAAAAGTGAATCTTGTTGTGTAGACCTATTAAAAGAATTCCCTATCACCAAATTCTAGTGAACATGAGGAATTGAATGACTTTTCCGTCTAGAGACAGCTTTACGAACCCTCTTACTAAAGAAAAAGATTATTTTCTGTGCGATCTGTTCTTTCTGTTTCAATTTATGACTTCGGACAGCAAAATGAGTTCCTGTTCTGGAATGTTTCTTAGATTCTCACTTCAAGGTTTTCTTAATCCGAAAACATTTCACACAAAAAAACTTACACCTTGACCAAATTCATGAAAACAATGAATTATTTTTAAAGAAGCATTTTTCCTGATATATTTAAAGTTCAGCTCTTACCAAAATTAACCAAGAAAAAGTTTACTTAAGTTTGTTACTAATTAAATAAATATACACATCGAAACTGAAACTTATGATGTAATTTTCAAATGAAATGTAAATCTAAGTTTACCTTTGAATATAAGTTAAGCCAAAATTTGAGCATGCAGACACACGATGCGCTCTGCGCTGTTTGGATTTGACTTTAATTGTTGTTTAGATTTAATTATTGTCAAAGAAAGTTAAGCTGTACAACTCACACCAAGAAACTGTACGCGATTACTTTTACTATGGCAGGCATTCTTGTATTGAATGTATTTTAATTAATTTTCAATAAAATGGTTTCTCTAATAATGTTGTTTACTCCTACTGTCTGTTATTTACTCCTACTGTCTGTCATTCAGAATCAAAACAATAGATAATGGCAAGTTCTACATAGAAATATAAAAAAGAAATTATACTTGCCTGACGCTGATCACAGTAACAACGTCCACAACGGCATTTTCCAACTCCAGAACAAGGTCTTGAATCATCACCACTGAAACATAAATAAAAGACGTACCTTTTATTAGAATTAAATATGTGTTTTGCTTCAAATTCTTCCTATTGTACCCTAAAACCAATAATTACTAATGTTTTCATCTGAGCGCAAAACAGCATACAATATAGAGCTTCAAATTCCAAAATATATTTGTTAGAATAACTGTTTGAATTCTTGCACTGAAATGATCTTAGACCTTAGAGACCTTTGACTTGAGGCTACAACCTTGATGACAACCATAAACTTTTGCATTATATTTGTTCTTTCTTGCAACTGGACAGTAAAATCGCAGAAATCGTGATATAGAAATTAAGGAAGATAAGGAATCATCGTTTCATGTTTCTTCAGCTCTCTCTGACGAAGAACAAAATAAGGCACATCCCAGACTCGAAGCGAATTCTTCTTTCTCTATATGAAGGGGTTTTCTACGGAAAAAAATCACATAGACGAATCGGAATAGCCACATATCAAATTTGAAAGAATGGTGTTGCGCCTGCGATTCTAGATGCAAGATTCTATATAATGATTCTGAATGAGTGGCCTTTTTTAAGGTCAAATTCTGGAAATGTGGCTCTAAAGTTCTGGGAATTTGACATTTTATCAAAGCTCTTTGCTTTGGTAATTTTTATTTGATCTTAAATTCATTTTTGGCCTCCATTTTTGTTTGTGAGGCTTAGGCGAGCTAGAGAACGATCCTATGACCTTTCGGTTTCTAAGCAAGTACTTTACGACCATGCCACTCAGGATCAACGTCAAAATAGACCAAGTCAGCGAACGGCCAATCGTATTAATCCACAAGTTGCGGTGAGTAATATGACGGAGGTGGGCATAGTTTGTCTTACTCTTTATCCGAAAAATGAAATGAATGAGTAATTGATAATGGTGTATATTTTTAACAATGATGTCCATATATTTTTTTTAATATCTAAGAGCATCCAATAACGTTTGTCTACATGGAGAAGTTTTAAACTGTATAATACTGAAATCCATACCTATTTCTTTACTATTGTGAACATTATATATTGTCTTACAATTCATATATATATATATAATCATGCTTTATTCATGGTGAGGTGTAGTCCATATTGGTCATGGAAGAGACAATATTTGGCCTAATCTTCTTTTATTCAGTCATTGAGGCTATTAGATTATTTCTTCATGGGTAAAGGATTCAGTTTTTACGTAGCTCCATGACCAGCAATCCAGAGTTAATGCACGAAGCAGCGGAACGTTGTTATTCGCTTACATGTTGGAGTCAAAAAAGGACAGATAGGAATGCGCATCACGCTTAAGTACCCAGAGAAGGGAATTTTCCCAGAACGACTCGTGACTCGGAAAGAAAGTTGTAGTGCGCTTATTACGATAGAAGTAGAAGTAATTAAAATGAGGTGTCGTTAAAAGTGCTTTAAGAAAAAATTAAAATATCATATATATATATATATAATTCTGATGAGTAGACGCTATATAACGCAGATACTGTGCGCGGGATCAGCTAATGATTAAAATTTCAGAAATGAAGTTTATACAAAGACAAAAAAGCAATGTTAAACAAAACAGATGTTTTTTATTCATCTAAAACTATCCTGTCTCCATAAGGATCTTCTATTCATTCTAGAAAATTCTGAATGAGACAGCTAAAAAAATGGAGAGGGAAGAAAAGAATAAAAAAAGAAACACTTTGCAGGTTACACCTCATGCCCTTTTACCCTCCCGAATAAATCAGCAGATAGTTTAGAAGTTCAGTGGCTTCTGAGAGCTCGGTTTGTAGTCGCCGTCTACGAGCAAAGGGATTGGGAACTGGCTTCCTCCCAAAATAAAACGTTGGCTGTGGGAGAGAAAATCCATTAGCGTATGTTTTCCAATCTTTTTGCTTAGAACAATATCACGATGGTTTCTTTATTTAGTAGAATGAGTATGAGCCGAGATACAAAATAACTAGTTATCATCATTGGGAAATTGCATCATTCTCATTATTGAGGCTTACTTTCTGTTTGTCGAAATAAGGAAGACGTAGAAATCGGGATTTATGGTATTCGCTTATGCACAGTATATTCTTGTTAGATCTCTAACAAATCTGCAGAGCAAGAATCCTGGTTTGGAATACATAAAAATGATTCATAAGCCATACCTCTGTGACGCCTTGAAAAGTTTAAGAAAAATTTATGAGAAAAAGTATGCCGTCATATCGGGTAGATGGAAAATAACCTTTTCTTTGACAAATGTGAGCATCGTTAGATATGACATGCGCAATAAGGAGCTCAAAATGACTAGTACGACTAAATTCCTCAATCTGTCATCCTACTGTCTACGTTTCGGAATTTGACAGATAACGCGTATTTTTCAACAAGAAAAACTATTATTTTTGTCATGCAGTTAAATTACATAAATAATGTGCCACTGAAAGAACTCAATGTCAACTCAAAATATTTGGCCGAGTACCAGGGAATTAAAGGACAGAGTTCTAGTATTCATTTCGTAATTTGCCCCGTCTTTATGGGCATACCAGTGTCTATCAATAGCAAAGATAGCTCAACAGAAATTCGAATTTCAGCTCTAACCGGATCGTGTGCCTCAACAAACAAGCAATTAACTCAGGATACCGATAAGATCTCTTGTTCACCTAGCACAGGCACTTATTCGAAATCAAAATTCTTTGCTTCTTGAAGGACAAAGCAAGTATGAGGAGGAAGATAAAATATTTACGTTTATTAAATAAAGTTCTGGAATACATTCCAGTTAGCTTAACCATCTTATCCTAAGGAAATATACAAGATAAGATCTTCATTGTAGTTGGCAATCTGAACAGAAGAAAAATTTTAACAACTGCATTTCAAATTGGTTCTCTAGGAATTCTCTCTTACTTTTCTTGCTAAGACAACAAACCACCTGCTGTTTCAGAAAACAATCGTTTTGTTTTAACGAAATCGTCGAAGAGATTTTGCAAATCTTTGAGCAACTGATTGTCTGTTGTTGGACTATAAATACGCCATGTTACCATCCGTTTGTACCATTTCCAATAAATGTGGAAATCCATTCGAATTTATATCTACCTAATTTGTCTGGATTGGTGTCGAAATTAGACTAAATGGCATACATGCATGCTTTTTAAACCTTTTATAATTTAAATCAGAGAGTGTAAATACTTGAACATAATAAGTAAACAGCCAATAAACACGAGAAATAAATTAAAAGGCTGATCAGAAAGCATACCAGCTTTTAGAAGTATCGCCGCTCGTCTTAATCATTTATCGCTGCAACAAAAAATCCAAAAGTATTCTTCTCTTAACAAAACATCTCAATGGTTGTGCTACAGATTAAACACTGGGAGTGTGGCACATTCCAGTCTCAAGTGACACCAAAAATTCTGCTTATGCCATGTCACATATGCAAGAATGGCGGCGGAGTTGGTAAGTCGAGCGCATGGCATGACAGAGGAAACTCCTTGTAACTCGAGTGGCACTCAACTTGTTCAAGCTAAGCATAGAAGGATTCATCTTATAGTCTATCTTGAATTCTAAAATAGCTGTTTCACCGTTATATCCTGGGTACTCAGAGGAAAATATAATTATCCTGCATGATAATACAAAATATTATTTTGTCTATGACAACCTTATTCGAGATGAAATCTGTATCTCTTTTACGATTTCCAAATGATCACATAGTCCAATTTCTTCATTAAAGGAGGACTCTTAAACGACTCTTAAGCCTCGAAAAAATGGTGGAAAACTGTCAAATTCGATACGTTGTATCTCTGAAACAATGCAATTCACAAACTAACTTTTTTTCTAGAAAAATATCTGTTCTTTCTCTTATAGTACACACATTTTCAAACCTTCATATTGGTATGTATTTATTTGAGAGAGTAATAAATATGGGTATAATTTTTGGAGAAAAAATGAGATAGTCACCTTCAGCGGATGATTACGGATAAAATATTTATCCAAACACAATATTTTGGGTATCTGAGTAATCCAAACAGTCTGTTTAAGAAACTGAACCACAATTTATTAAAATTTAAATTTAATTTCTAAACCAATTTAAAATAAAAATTTAAAAAATAGTTAAAATTTCAACTTTTCTAACCCCCAAAAAACACTTCTTTTGGAGAAATACACACACGCAGTATTAAAAAAGCACATTTTGAGATACAGCGCTTTAAAGATATGGCCATATTCAATGTTTACGTTGAACAGCTGATACATTTTCTTTCATAACTTTCATAATTATGGGAATTTTTTAACGCGGATTGTTTTAAATTTTTCAGAAAAGATAAGGGAATAATATATATATTTTTCATAAAATCGAAAATTTTTTAGGTTTAACAGTCGTATGTCCCTTAACCCTCTTATTCTTAAGGCCATTAAAATAAAGGGACCTCAAAATACGGGAACGTCCGAGCTCCTCTATCAAAGATAAGGGAAATTCACTTTCTCAATCAAAAGCCACAATGACAGGTGGAATTGTCCGAATTGTGAGAAAACTCCCCTCTTCCCTAAACACATCTGATCGAGCCACTCTAACGAAGAAAGCGCGCGTCGCGAGTGTGAAATCGATCACACTTAACGAAAGGGGGTGGAAATTTCAGAGTGGCATTCGGACGACTATCGTCTTTTGCTTGAAAGGACGTATGGGACGGTCCCCTATCGATAGAGTTAAGCAGTGAAATACGAAGTAGGCTCACATAAGATTGATCAAGGAAACAACATGGAAAAAGAGGTCACTTATTATTTTATTTGAATTATTGAAAAGAAAACAGCAAAAGAAGTCATTCTCGTGTATTGATAAAATCATTCTAGATGGACTTAGTAGGACTTTTATATTAACTTACAGTGTTCTATCTCTTTGAAAAAAGAGATGCGATATAAGTCTATATGAGCAGTTTTTCAGATTCTAACCAGAATTTTATGTTCTCGATGTCAATACATTGCATCTATGAGCTTCCAGCACGTTCAATCTCCTCGTGAATTAATGTTCTCAATTTGGCGTTGTTTTAAATTTTAAAGAGTAGCCAATTTTGCAAGACATCCTTTGTGAGCTCACCGCAGCTTCAAATTAGTCCAAAATAACATTTTTTTAAAAAAACTTTAAAAATATTTTTTTTATACGCCAAATCAAATGCCTGCATTTCTGTTTTGTTTATTTGGAGTAATGTAGAGCTTTCGCTATACCAACCGCCTTCTAGTGTAATGCTTCATTAATGTGAATCTTCAAAATTTCAACACTCTGAAGATGTTAATTATCGTTCAAAGCAGAGTTTATAAATGTTATGGCTTAAGGATACTTTGAAAATACTAGATTTGATGTTCCTATGCTCCTTCCTAAAATGAGGCTCTTATTTTGTGGAAAAGCTTCCATAATTGTTCATTATCGCTCTTTTTTGACGACTTCTAAGGCTTGTTTTTCGTTTAAATCTTGAACCAGACGATTAAGATAATCACTGGCGGTTAAATTTTTAACCAAACAATTTAGCTAATTACAATAATTCCATTTGGAATTTTGCCTTTTTTTATCACGAAAACTGAACAACTGAATTCTATAATAGTTAGTTTATTATTTTGACTATATTATTAAAACCCGATTGGTTTTCAACATGATTTTTTTTCTTTCTTTTGTTGCGTCATGTCTCACTTTTTGTACTAAAGAAGGAACTGATTCGAACTTGGCGTTTGATACAGTATCAAGATGGATTTGACGATTGTTTAAATCGGAGAGTTGCTGGAAAACGGAAGTGTTGTTTCTAGATACGGAATTTCTGTTAACCCAAAATAAACAAAACAGAAAACCCGTCCATAATAATCGTATCATATGAAAGGAAAGATTTCGCTAATCAAAGAACAGGAGATCATACTTGAAGCATCCTTTGACTTCTAGGAATGGATCCGTGTCGCTCGCATCACATTCACATTCCTTTCCATATCGCCGGTTGTTACAGTTGCAGATTCCACACTCGAAAGTGCCGTTGCCCTCGCTGCATTTGGGACTGGAGGCTTCCTGTTGATGGGCAAAATCATATTTGAAAAATTTGTAAGCAACATTTTTATGAACAGGAGGTTTTCATTTCTAGGAGGCAATAAAATACTGCAATTGTTTTATGAATTGTTAATTATTGACTAAATTTTTCTTTCTCGTATACGAAGTATACAAAGAGAAAGTATTGTAATCGTCAAAAAATTCGAACTCGAGATTTTGACGAATCTCCACGTTTTAGACCTTCCTGAGTCCGAAAAACACAATTTTGGAATTATGTCTGTCTGTGTGTGTGTCTGTGAACACGATAACTCGAAAACTATTAGAGATAAAGGGATGAAATTTGGTATGTAAACTTAAAACATAATTTGTAGGTTTCTATCAACTTTTGGACAAAATCCGTCAACGGGAAGTCTGTCTGTCTGTATGTTCGAGGTCATGCGAACGCCATAACTCAAAAACTTGAAAAGCCAGATGGATAAAATTTGGTACACAGTTTTATCGTCATGAATGTAGGTCCGTATAAAATTTTGGGCCAAATCCGTCAACGGGTTGACTGTCTGTCGGTCTGTATAATCGCATACTTGTTAAGCCTTCGTTTCAAAACCATTTCCACGCGCATGCCTACTTAGCTATCTCTGGTACCAAGCGGGAGGATTACGTCCTTGAGACGGGTTTGTGATTGATATGTTTTATCTCCCGTTTTGCTTTCGCTCGCTCGTATAATAGCGGATCTTCCTGGAGTGTGATGGAAAATAAATATTGCTAAGTTTTAATACATAGGCATCTCTTTTAATATGATTCTTCACTTAAATATTTTACAATCACTATAATCTGCAATGAAAAACCTTATGATATTCG
This sequence comes from Araneus ventricosus, assembly GCA_013235015.1. Taxonomy (NCBI): domain Eukaryota; kingdom Metazoa; phylum Arthropoda; class Arachnida; order Araneae; family Araneidae; genus Araneus; species Araneus ventricosus. The sequence continues at coordinate 108,694 of BGPR01001574.1, forward strand.
TTGCATTCTGGATTACAGTAGGTTCGATTTTTTTTATCCACGCAAGGGGAGGGGAAATGACAAATTTTTTAGCAGTATACGAGAAAGTTTAGGGGAGGCCACTCCCACTGGTTTATATTGCTTTCACAGTTGTTGCTTGTAATTTACTTAACTTAAAAAACGAAAATTGACACATAATAAGAGAAAAATCAACTTTAATTCTTTAACTTCACTTTTTTTGTTTGAACAGTTTACTTTTTTTAAACAACTTTCAAACTGATTTTTCTATTGGAAGATACAAAAAAGAAGTATGAAACTGAAAAAGAAAAATTTTTAAAATTTTTACAAATTTTAGAATAAATACATCTTATTTTGATGCAAATTTATCTAAAGTAGAAAATAAGCAGTAATATATATTCATTTACTTTGTTAATATGGCTCCCTCTTCTCAAAATTTAATAAAGAATTTTTTTCCAAGTATTGCTTATGTGCTTGTTCCATGTTTGTCCATGTGCATGTGAACACAATAACTCAAAATAGCAAAGAGTGAGAAAAATAAAAAATGTTATATAGTTTTTAAGTCCAAAATCATTGATCTATATCAAATTTTGGTCGCAGTCTGTTAATGAGAAAAGCTACTGATCAAAATTGCATACCTGATTATCTTTACTATAAGAATAAGCTAAACACAAATCGTGCCATATAGTACAATTATACCAGAAAGTTGAGGGGAAAACATTCGTGCTGATATATTTCTAGGCTGATATTTTTTTTTTACAAAGCATTTTCACCTATTTAATTAATAAGTTTGTTTAGTTGGAACTTTTCAAAACGATACGTTTTTGTTTGAATGTTTAATTATACAGGGTGATTCTAAAATCATGGGACAAACTTTGAGGGTAGGCTAGGTATACAAAAATAAGTTATTTTTACTTTCTCGTATACGAAGTATACAAAGAAAAAGTATTGTAATCGTCAAAAAATTCGAACTCGAGATTTTGACGAATCTCCACGTTTTAGACCTCCCCGAGTCCGAAAAACACAATTTTGGAATTATGTCTGTCTGTGAACACGATAAATTGAAAACTATTTAATCTACAGAGATGAAATTTCGTATGTAATCTTGACACATAATTTGTAGGCTTCTATCAAATTTTGGACAAAATCCGTAAGCGGGAAGTCTGTCTGTCTGCTTTCATGTGAACACTATAACTCAAAAACTTGAATAGCTATAAGGATAAAATTTGATACACGGTTGTGTCATCAGGAGTGAAGGTACGTATAAAATTTTGGGCCAAATCCGTCAAAGGGTTGTCTGTCTGTCGGTCTGTATAATCGCATACTTCTGAAGACGGTATCCTCTAAAAGAAATGACTTCGATAAATGAAATTTCGTATGTAGTCTTGAAATCCAAATTGTAGATTTGTCTCCAAATTTTATTTAAATCGGTTAAAAAAGAGGCGTTAAAATTGCATATTCGGTTTTTCCCCCCATTCTACGATGCAAAAAAAGGCGCAAAAGCTGGAACGAGCGTTTTCCCCACTTTAGGGAATAACGCACGTTTTCTGACGCGCGGTGTATTTTTTCCCCCACCCGTGTTAGTCGTATGCGAGAAAGTTTCGGGAGGCCACTCCCGTTGGTTACAATGGAACATGGGTCGCAAACGCAAAGTGCGATCCTTACGGAAGGGGGGAAGAAGGGTCTTTGCCAGTGAATTCAGTAAAAGAAACGGATACACCAGATAAAGTGTACAATACGGGTTTAATGGTATTCAAATTTACAACAACACAGTTGCATAAATAATATTACATGTCGTACACAGAATGACAGATACAGTGGCAAGTACGGCGCAGTATCAATGACAAATATTTGGAGTACTTAAAGTAAATGCTCAAGGGACTTGCCGCCCAAAGCTATAAAAGCTCCTTCATGTTGTTATTCACGCATCTGTGTTGTTAACTGGTATCTGGCGTATCCTTTTCTTTTACTTAAATCGTTGACAAAGAGTACCCTGTAGCGGCCGTCCTTAGCGTTTGCGACGCGACGCCATGTTCTATTGTAAAAATGACATATTTCTGCATGCCTTACCTACCCTTAAAGTTTGTTCCATGCAGGCAATATAGGCCATGAGAGAGCAGACCAACTGGTAAAAGACGCAGCGCAACATGGGCCACCCTATTCACTCACTAAGCTTTCTAAACCGCACATAAAAGGCCTCCTCCGGAAGAGCATGCTTGAGGAGTGGCAACCCTCGTGGAAGAATGGCGATCTTTTACTTAAATCGGTGACAAAGAGTACCCTGTAACGGTCGCCCTTTGCGTTTGCGACGCGACGCCATGTTCTATTGTAAAAATGGCATATTTCTGCATGCCTTGCCTACCCTTAAAGTTTGTTCCATGCAGGCAATATAGGCAATGAGAGAGTAGACCAACTCGCAAAAGACGCAACGAAACATGGGCAATCCTATTTACTCATTAAGCTTCCTAAACCGCACATAAAAGGCCTCCTCCGGAAGAGCATGCTTGAAGATTGGCAAACTTCATGGAAGAATGGCAATACAGGCATTACATTACATTACACTACCTGCATAACCCGTGTGTAGAGCCATTTGCTCCTTTGCGGTTTGGATGGATGGAGGTTTTTTTAGAAAGGACAAAGACATATAACAGGACGAAAACAAATAATAATGAAAAAAGAAACATACATTGGACAAGAAATAAATATAAGAACAACATGGAAAACAGAACAATATGAAAAAAATAGAAATACGTAAAGAAAAAAATAGTCATAAGTTGCCGGAAGTGTGTGTCAGTCTGGGTGGATGCGTGCTCAATGATTATACTCTACAATGAGATTGTTCTCATTACATATGAAACGCATTAGGAGACGAAGTCAGGTTCTTGACAAGTTATTTGTGACAATGTTTAGAAAAATCTATAACATCATGCCCTCAGTTAGACTCCGTCCCACTAACTGGAGTAAAGATGATGCTATCTTCTTCTCTCAACATGGCCCTATCCCTGCCGACCTCAAAAAGTTTTCGCCTCTCTGACAGCGATTATTGCAGTTGTGGTGGAATTAGCACGGCACTTCACTATGCCACGTAGTGTATTCTCATAGTGTCTTGGCATATGAGGAAGCCAGTGCCAATCGTCGAACAAGAATGGCTGAAAAGAGTCGCCAATAACCTCGTCTCCAGACATAAAATTCGTAGGATTGTCAAATTCATGAGCGAAAACAGAAATCTTTTCTGGCCTCCCTAGCCTTCAACTAGCGAGCGAGCTGAACCAACAAGCTCCAAATTGCCGGACATTCTCCCCCTTCGAAAAAGAAAGGTAACACGACATCTAAAGAAAAGAAGACTATTTCGAACTAATAGTGTAAAAGTGGAAATATCTGTGCTGTACATACTGTTCAGCAACGGATTCCGAGGCTACCACTTTTGGACGATCTTACACCGGAAAAGGGTGTCAGGCAATGAGTCATAGGAGCGCATTTACGGAGTTCTTTGTTAGATCACGCTCAGTAAAATGTAAACATCACCCTTCCATTCTTCACTTTCCCCCTATTTTGATGAAAATAACTCCGCCCGGTGCATCGCGGAGGGTTTCCGAATTCTTTGCTAAATCAATAGTGCAAATATTTCCTTCTTTTTTGGTTTGTTTTGCTTTTTTCTTAAATAAAATTCCCTTGTCTTGACCTTCAAACCTTTCAGCGACCGGTCTGATCACGGGTACGGGGGTAAGAGATGGCCTTCTGTTCTCTATATTTTCATACCGATTAGAAAGCGAATGGGAAACACATTTCCTGTGGAGTATGAGTTTAACATGTTTGTTTTAGGATCTTAATGAATATCTTACTGACTGAAAACTGTCTGTGGACCAACTAGGCAATTCTTGTAAGCAAATAAAATTTCTGTCCGACACTTTGCTCAAATAATGTAGATAAATAATGAATTTTGAAAGAAAAATTGCGCAAATGACGAATAAAAATAACAAATAAAAAACTAAATGTAAATGAATCGACAAAGTCATAATAAAATTACCGCATTTTCAGGTTTTTCGCAATCGCATTCGCACATCATTTCTAGATGGATAGTGAGTTGGTCATGAAGACCGACAGGAAAGATGTGCAAAGTTCGCTTCCTTTCGCTAGGTTTTTGAGGGCAGAATGCAAACTCCAGATTTACATCAAACGTTACCTAGAGTTAAAAAATTAAATTCATTTCACAATTAATCATCTTATAATTAACAAAGTTTATATCTTATACAATTTCCTAAAACTAAAACTGATCAGGTGGAAAAAAATACATACAGATATTTCAGAATCATAGAGTAATAGAATTCCGACATATTATCAAATCGAGACGGTGAAATGTAGAAATATTTTTTTATTTAAAAGAATTAGTGCTATATTTTTTATTTACCTCCGTACATAACAGAACGCAACAGAATACCACTCACATAGCGTGGCATCACAGAGAAGGAGAATCAGAGGTCTCACTCCGCAATTTGATCAGCGCCCCTACTCGCCAACAAAGAGAACTAGCCACTTCGATACCCGCCGTTTCAAACGGAACACCAAGGTCGCCGCCATGTTTGTTGTGTTCGATGTCGATCTTCATAAGAACAGGCAAGTTTAATACATTTTTCCTAACTTATATCAAAGTCGATTTAAGTTAATCAAAAATTTGTAACATTTAGCTTCACTTTTACAAATAAAATAACGAAGTTTATTTTTTTCCCCACCCTAACATATTCTGGTTAATTCCTTTGTTGGCCACTGATGGCGTACTGTCTATGTGAAGTGCAATGTTAAAAAAGTTGCCATTAGGGTCTATAGGAGTGAGACCTCTGATTCTTCTTCTCTGTGGCATGCATAAATCCTACATCAATCGATGGGACTTTTTTTTTGTTTGATATTATTCTTGGTGTTTTTTGCTCTCTATAACTCATTTGAGCCATGTGAATGAATTGCGAATTCAGTAATCCGGACTCCCTTCATTTGAATATTTTGGAACCATAAACAGAACTTGGCGACTCATTCGTCCGAATAACAGCTCATTTCTACAAAAGAATTCAGCATTTTCTTCAAAAGAATACACTATTTCGAAGTTTCTCTAAAGCAGGGGTCCATAAACTGTGGGCCACGACCCTAAGGATCTTTTAGAAAAATATAGGAGTCATGAAAACTCTCACAAATCATTCCTCTTTCGGTTTGTTCAGGGGGCGTAGTGGCCTAATTGTAAGGTGTCGGCGGGGGAGGGTTCCAGTTCGAAACTCGATTTCACTGAAGATTCGCCGTGTATGTGGTCCTGTTGCACATCAAATCACACGTATTGGATCAAACGTCCTCCCGCTGGTGTGGTGTGGAAGTTTGGAGAGCGGATGCGGTGCCAGCTCAGGTCCGACCAGAGTTCAAAATTACGATGGCCGTCCCAAAATAGCCCTCGTGTTGCTTCAAAACGGAACGTCAATATAACTAAACTAAACTTTTTTCGTTTTTTTTCAACATTTGTAAGCAAAAATAAACAATAAATTTATCTTGACTTCAAAGATTTATTCTAAATAACTATTTTTTTAACTGAAATTCTTTTCGGTTATCTTTTTAAAACATCATTTCATATTTATTTTCTAGTTATTAGAAATGAAGTCGTGAGTGGAAAAAGTTGAAATACGTAAATGTGTAGTGCATATTTTGTTGGCGCCTTTCAACTGTGAATTGGCATTTTGGCGATAAATGGTTGCCAGAATATGCGAGCGCGCCAATGCCCACTCTACTCTGTTTTTGCTATCTTTTCTTGAACCATGTATACTTGTGTGTGTGTGTGACGTGGAAACAAATTTGCGTTCGTCAACAAGTGTTCTGCTTTAAATTTTTAATTAAACGGACATTACATTATACGCATTCTACTTCACTTCTCTCCGTGAGTTTGGACGGAAACATATTTCATTATCAATTAAAATAATCATCGTTTGATGAAAATATCATACTGAATGAAAATATAAAAATAATAATATCCAAAATAGCATTTCCTTAAATTCTAACTGAGCACTCACATTTTGTCCCACTTTGAGTCCTCTGCATATATTGGTCTGTTCCTTCTTTCCTCTAAAAATAAAAATTCGCATATCTCAGATGTTTTTGAAATCCGTAGTATTTTCAAATCAACAAATCGTCGTTTAACAAACAACACTTTTCACAATCTTTTGGAATTTCAAAGAGGAAGAAAATACTCAATTTTTCGCAATCAATAACCAATATTTTTGAATTCTGTATCACATCGTGTAGGAACATGTAGTCACATGTTTATATCGTATGTTATAAATAAATAATACATGGAGGATTCATAGTTAAAGTGAACCAAAATTGTGTTTTGCCGATACTCGGACTGCCATGGTAGCGTAAAAATCGGTGTCTTAGCGACCGGGGCAAGGGGGGTATTGATGCCCGGGACGTCAACCCTAGGGGGCACCATGGAGACTAGTGCATTTATGTTGCTTTTTTTTAGTAACTTCTGAAAAAGGGGCGGAAAATAAAACCATGCCCCGGGCGACATTTATACTTTTTAAGCTACTGATGACGACTGTGGACGAAACTGTCACATTACGTCGCCTATTACTCTAGCTACGTCAAAGGTGCAAATGTTATATTTTCTATGTAATAATGATTCAAGTCCCACCAGGCATCAAGGACAATAAGAAGTCCTCTGTTATTTTAAACTAGAAAATCACCCGTCATGGTATGACGGGTGCAAATTGACTCTGCATTCGAGAGATTTCCCGTCAAATTTTACGTGTTTAAATAGAGATATATGCGAGAGAAATGTTTAACAATGATTGAAAACAAATAAAATAAACATATATTTTATGACAGGAAATATTTTTTTATTTAAATATTATTTGCATATTTCTTTATTCTAAAAACCTCTTGGTCTAAGAAAATACAAATTTACATATTTCTTTATTCAAAAAACCTCTTGGTATAAAAAATACAAACTTACATATGACAAAACAAACATACATAACATTACATAAACAAACATACAAAAAAAGCGCTAATCTGCTTGTCAAACGTTGCCAAAAAATATTATCAAATTATATCATCACGATTGCAATAAATGATCAGATGCATCGCGGCGTCCACGCGCAGAATATACCACTGATATGATTCACTACTTTCTACTGAAAAACGGAAATTAATTTCAAATATATGATTAATATAATTTAAAATTTCTCGGGAACTATTGATCATAGCGAGATAAATTTTATATCAATCGACAGCAAATTTCATTTCACTATTTTAGAGCTATTAAATTTGAAATTAGAACGACAATTACTTTTATAAATTTAAAATTACTGAAATTTAGGTGCTCTGACAATTAAATAATGCTGTTTAACGTCTCGCAGTGCTATGGTTGTTTTTTGTTTTTGTTTTGTTTTTCGTTGGTTTGTTGGCAACAGTTTTATTGTTGGTGACGTCAGAGCTTTACCGAGAGACAGGTCTGGACTATTATATTAGTAATGTATCTAATCAACCATGAGAACTGTTTTCTCAGAAATGAATCTCGCGGACACAGTTCACTTTAACTCTGAACCCTCCATATATCATACACACTAAATGAAGTCAGGACTCAAATTCCCCCGTGTTTAATATGAAAAATAATGTTACGAACGTCTTATCGCTTTCCAGCAGCGTTAGTCTTATGGTTGGAAAGAGACATTTACAGAGATTCTATGGGATGCCAAGGGAATGGAAGCGAACGACCCCCGACCTTGGTGACAAACTTGGCCACCATTTTGGCGACTTGGAGACAAAATGTAGATCCTGAAAGTGTTAGAATTTTCTCGCTATCTATATTAGGAGCGAAGATATACAGAATGTTCTAGATGATTCTATGTGTCATCACATCTTGTTGGAAAAGGTAGAAAAACCGGTAGGTGCCGAGATGAATACTAATGGTTTTTGGGGCGCGAATGTCTTTGGAATCTCTTTTTGGAGTTTTATCCGCAGTGCGAGCTGGTAGCTGATAGTCGCTGAGCGGTACTGAAAGTACTGTTACTATAATTGTTAGTGATTTGCTGTCTGTTTGTGTTGCTAATTTGTTCAATTGCTGTTTTTCTTGTTACCTATGCTTCGTGTTTTCCGTAACATTCGTGAATAAAACGTCGTTCTCCATAATCCTGCTTGTTGAACTGCTTTCACCGTACATTCCCCAGACGATTTTCGTAACAATATCATTGCTTTTACGAAGGTCAGTATTGTTACGAATATGGAAAGTCGCTTCCCAGCAACGTTAGTCTTATGGTTGGGAAGGGAGTTTTACAAGGTTAAGCATGGAGTGACGGGCAGCGGCTGTTCCGGGATCTCTGACCTTGGCGACAAATAGATGATTCCAGAAAATGCAACCCTTTTCTCGATATTTCTATTAGGAAAGGAAATACGCTTGAATATACGAGAAAACTCCAGGTGACGTCACGGCCTGTACATAAGGACCGCGCCTGGATCAGAGGGAGTAGTGTTGATCCATTGGGAACGACTTTAGAGTTTCGTCCACAGTGCGAGCTAAGAAACCGGTGAGCTGAGCACTATTGAAAGTGCTGTTATTGTCGTTATTAAATATTTGCTGACTGTTTGTGTTGTTAGATAACGAAGTGTTGAACTGTTATTACCTGTGAATTGTTGTCTGTTTACATTGGTAATCTGTGCAAGAACTATTGTTTCCTGTACCTGTGCTACGTGTTTTCCTGCATATTTGTAAATAAACCTTCATTCTCCATTATCCTGCGTGTTGGACTGTTTACACCATACACCCACAGAAAGACTTTTGTAACAGTATGGCATTCGTAGGTCTTCCCTTGGATGAAATGGTATAGAATTTGCAGCGGTTTATTTCATCAGTGCTGTGTGCATTTAAGTGCCTACATGTCAATTAATGATTCATAATATTTTATGAATAGGTTGAATGTACCGGGAAAAAAGTGTTAAACCCAAACTTGAGTACAGAAATACTTATGTATTATTAACAGTTTTTAACGATGTGGAAACGCTCATTTAAGGTTCTTAGTTCATGAGCTTGATTGCCTCCTTCCCGTTGTTTAATACGATTAAATGATCTCTTGAATTTCTACGAATGCTAATGACGTGATAATTCTTAATATGAACCAGACAAAGGGTTGACAGACACTGCTGATATACAAAATGAGAAAAAAGAAAAACCTCCTCATATTTTGTCAAGCACGGGAAACAAACTCTGCTCTGTTATACCAGCCTGTCCAGCCAGTAAAGGATGACATATATTGTTTAATTTAGTTAGGTTTACTTAATTATTCACAAAGATTTATGAACTTTTTACAACGCATATCTAATTAACTTCAATTTCAGTACTACTTTCAATTTTGAATGATACTTTGCTGATGTGGGAAATCACATAACATTACATAACACATATAAATCATAATGGATGTCATAATGCGATATCTATTAGTTTTTATTTCATTAATTATCTATCATTAAACCTTAACTTCATTCAATGTTACAAATTTCCTTAAATTAAAATTTATACAGAATTATCACAAATATTTTTAGATTTCCATCTGTTGTAAGGCACTCTAAACAGATCTATTTCTGTGTTGATTTACTGCTGCACATTATGATTTTGAAAACTAGAAATATGAGTTTAAGATATTATTTGAAATAATGAATAAAAAAATCTGAAATAATGCTTAAGTTTCATCCTAAGATTCGAACAAAGAATACACATACAGTATTTCATAACCAAGCATATTTCCAAATAATACAAATAAAATAATTTATTGTGAATCAGTGAAGAATTGAAATATTACTTGAATCTTGAACCGAAAAAGGAGTTGCTGTAAAAATTTAGTACTCGTGATTCTTCGTTCGAATTTTAAAATTTTAAACAATCTATCACACTTCCAATTTTTTAATTTACACTTGTAGCTATTTTCTGCTGTCTTACAATGATGCTGAATACTAAAATAACGGATAACGGAAAAGGGAAGAATAAGAGAACTTCTGAAAAGATAAAATAATCTTAAACATAAAAAAATGAACAGTCAAAAGACCAATATATAAAAATACTAATATTTGTCATAAATTTTATCATTTTTAATGTATTTTGTATTCAAAATCAATTACTAATTAAAAATCATCTTACCCAAGACAGCTGGAATAATATGATAGTCGAATATTTGTCTCGTCTACATCATCTGTAATCTCAACAGCTGATGTTATTTTCTGGAAAAATTTAAAAGTAATTCAAGTAATAAGAAATCAAACTAAAATGCTGTAATTTATTTAAAAAATTTAATAAATCGTTTTTCTAATCCATTTTTATTGAACTTGAATTTCATTTTTTTAGAGATAGTTTTTCTTTATTTCCTTTATTTATTAACTCTCTGAACCCGGCTAGAGTGAGAATCCCAGTACCTCAAAAAATGAAGTAAATTTTCGTTCGCGAAAACAGAATGAAATCCTTCCTTTCTTCACAGAAATTCCAGGAGGGCGACATCCAAGTTTGGACGATAAATTGCCAACAAAGAAAGGAACCGCTTTTCTCCCGTAAAATTCACTCAACCGCCTGAGTCCGGCCTCTGTCGATTGGGCCGGTTTGAGGCGGGATAGAGCTCATAGGGTTAAAGAACATTTACTCTTTGGATATGAGACAACATTTGTAATATTTTCTGTTTTATATAAATTTTAATTCCAAAACTTTTATTCAACGACTTTCTTTTAATATATCTACTTAATTCCTAAACATTATTTATTCGTCTATTATGTACAAAAATCTTGATTTTTGAATCACGAATTATACCAATCATTGATGTGAAATTATGCTGAAAGATGGAGGAATAAAAATAAAATAAATTATTTACAAAATCTTTTTTTAAAATTGAGAGCTTCATTAAAACATTTCGAATCACAAATTAAAATAAATGTGATTTAAAAAGTATAGTCTATTTATTTATGATGCTTAAATTTTAATATACTCTATAAATTGGCAACGAAATCTATTCACTCTCACGTGACACACGTCAAATGCGTTAAAATTAATTTTGGAATTCATTACGTATCTTACAGGAGTAAAAAGGAAAATTCTAATAAAGAAAAAATTAGACGAGTTCTGACTTTAAAGTGAAAACTATATCGTCGTCTGAAATTTGTCGTCCTTAAATGCTTGTTATTATTATCATTATTACACAACAATGTTTCTTACGAAATACAAACTATAAAACTTTCAGTTTACATTAGGTGCCGAAAAAGAGCTAAAAATATTTTTGATCAGAATTATTTCATTGAATTACGTAAAAAAATTTTCCACCTCAAGTCTAAAGACATTTTATTTATTTAAACGAATACAACAGAAAAAAACTCATGTTAGAAAGTGCATGACTCAAAATGAACTTCAAGCACACAAAGAATAAAACCTGCAATCAGTAAACCTTAAAAGCATGAAAAAACGTAGTAGGAATTTAAAAGTTGTATACAGTCATCTTAAAAACATTAAAACCATATTAAGGATTTACAGGGTGTAAACACTGAACTTTAAAATTTTAAAAACGTATAAAGAATTTAAAAGTTGAATACACTCGACCTCAAAAACATTAAAAAACATATCATGAATTCAAAAATTCTAAGTATTTATTCTTAGAAACATCAAAGAACATATTAAAAAAATCATCTTCCTCAGAAAACTTTTTAAAAATTTTATAAAATTTATATAATTAGAATTTATCCACATAATTAAATTTCACTAACACATTCCGAAATAAGCGTTGACTCTAAGAGATCTGGCAGATACTGCAAAATGTATGAAACTTAGAATGTTGCAGCAATCAATCATATTATTAATGGCTTAGAAAAAAAATCTTCACTGAATTTCAAACCAGGAATATGAAAAATATTACGTACATACGACGAAGATATATCCTGTAAATAAAAATATTTATCCTTGTAAAACAAACAACGCATGAATTTAGTTTGTACTTGCTGAAGTTTCGATTTTATTTTTATAGTAAGAAACCCAAATAATACTACAATATTCAAGATTAGATCGGCCAACGTTAAAATACAGAACCTTCAAAGCCAGATGATACGAAAATTCTCTAGTTTTTCGTTTGAGAAATCCAAGTTCTTTACATGCCTTTGGGACCATGCTATCAATATGACAGGAAAAATCAAGTTTTATGTCAAAAATAACATCAAGATCAGTAATTGAATCTTAAAGAAATCAATCAAGATAATCAATTTGATAAAAATAAATTTTCAAATTAAAGATAAATGTTCCAACTGATCTTTAATTTTGCTATACTTACATCATATTGCTGTCTAACAAGGTCGACCACATTCGAAGAATCCGATTCAAGTTTCCCCGTGCTCGATCCGGCCAACCTTTTGCTCAGCATGTCGTACAAAGTCACCTGATCGCTAGTCACGGCAAAAATCATGTTGATTTTGTGGTCTCTGATTTGCTTGTTGATTTGGCTCAAAGAAGGGTAATCCAACTCGGAACTCAT
>BGPR01001574.1:130000-140516 GCA_013235015.1 Araneus ventricosus
CGGAGGAGCTTTTGTATGTGGTACATTAGCTCCATATACATATTTTTAACTAATATCACCAGTAACTGATACACCAGTTTACGAGAGAAGCGATTAATACATATTTCTTTCTCTAAACGAGAAATTTAGAAAATTAATTGAAGATCGCATTGACGAACTAGTGGATTTATTATTGTGTTCTATTTTTTCTTGAGATTTAAAGCATTTATGGTTTTTTGGTATTCATATTTTATTGGTGTCCAAAAATAAACCAAACTGTTCAGAAAAGAACTAAAAGTAAACATTATAAAATAATTCATTAGCAAAAAAAGTATCAAATCAACTAACAAAAAGTCAAATTTGTCTCCTAAGATAATTTAGAATTAAATAACGGGGAAATAAGAAGTTGAAACAAAGAAGGATACTGGTATTTTTAATACAGAGTGGGCACAAATTAGTTGGAGAATTTCATAACTGAATAATCTGAAAAAATATTAATTGTAAGGTACCATTTAAATGGCAGATTAGTAGTATTGTATTCTAAGTTTGCCGATAGATAGCCCTAGGTGTTTCAAGTCCACATCTGAATGAGATGTAGTTCATGGCTGTTAATAATTTCATTTAGGTGTAGATCAAAACTTTAGGTCCAGTGGAACAAAAACAGCAATGCACCGGAGATTGAGAGCCTTCCGCTCGTGTACTCCGCTCTAAAAACACATCGTTGGCGCACGTTGTAAATCATTCTTTCTGTGTCCTCGTAGCGATGGAGACATATAACAGCGCTTAAAAAGTCAGAAAATTTCAGTCAGGTAAATTTCAGTCGAAAAATACCAGAAAAGTGGCCCGAAATCGGACACTACTTGCACTACACTTGGTTTGGTCGACGTGAACATGTTCATAAATATATGACAAAAACTGAATTGCCGATAGGACATATCAGAATAACGAAGGGCATCCACATAGAACGGTGAGGAAAACGTAAACTTTGCGTGATTCACGAACATATAATGATGCACACTCTCATGTTCGGCTATACAGGAATGAATAGTAAACCATTCTTTTTGTTCAAATAATTACCCTGTATCTATGATTCATCCTTATATCTCTATAACTTTTCTTAAAAGTTAAATTAAAACTGTTTAAAAGACAAATAATGTGTTTAATGTAGAAAAAAGTAAATAAGTAAGAATAAAGATTAATTTAATTTCACAAATCATACAAAAATGAGAAGTTTTATATACGGTAAATAAATAGAGAGTATTGATTTATATGTTAATCTGTTAAAAGCACGTATTTCTTTCCTTCAATTCTTCCTTCCACAGTGGCGGCGACTGAGGGGAGAGAGCCACCCCCCCCTTTTGAGGAAAAATTAAATTTTAATTTCATTTTATCTGCCTAAATCTCGGAGTTATATAAATAAGAATACTGTCCGGAAAACCTAGCTAATTTCGTAACTAAATTTTTAAATTTTGTAGTCTACCTCCTATACTTTGGGAAACTATTAGATGTCGATAAATTTTTTGGGGCCCCCCCCCGGGGGTTGACACCCTTGCGGCCGCCACTGTCCTTTCAAATGACATTTTTTTTAAATTCCGTGCTAAGATAGTGAAATTTTCGCAATCTCTCTTTGAATATATCCAGTCTTTGAATATTCAAAGGGAAGAAAAAAGTGGAGGAACAAAAGCAATGAAATTATGTAAATGAATATTATATTTGAAAGCAAATGTAACTAAACCTTGCAAACGATTGCCTGCATGAGGGCGTCAAAACCACCTTCTGGTGCGTCCAGATTTCCGGAAACAGGTGCGTTCTCCACTTTGGTAGCAAACTCACGTGTTTTCTCACTCAGAGGCATGTTGTTATGGAAACCGTAGGGAGCGGCACATTTGGGACAAGGTTCCTTTAACCTAATTAAAAAGCAATCAAAGGGAAATTGCATGTAATCTCATAAAATTGAGATCTCATTGTATAAATCTTATTAATGATGAAGAGATAAGAGAAATAAGAAAAAAGAGAAATAAGAGAAATATGATGAAGAGATAAGAGAAATATGATGAAGAGATAAGAGAAATATGATGAAGAGATAAGAGAAATAAAAAGAAAGAGAAATAAGAGAGATAAGAGAAATTGCTTGAAATCTCATAAAATTGAGATCTTATTGCATTAATCTCATTAATGATGAAGAGATAAGAGAAATAAAAAGAAAGAGAAATAAGAGAAATAAGAGATATAAGAGAAATTGCATGTAATCTCATAAAATTGAGATTTCATTGTATTAATCTCATTAATGATGTAATCTCATTAATGATGTAATCTCATTAATGATGAAGAGATAAGAGAAATAAAAAGAAAGAGAAATAAGAGAGATAAGAGAAATTGAAAGTAATCTCATAAAATTGAGATCTCTTTGTATTAATCTCATTAACGATGTAATCTCATTAATGGTGTAATCTCATTAATCTCAAAATTAAATTGCATGAAATCTCATTGCATTAATCTCATAAAATTGAAAATGTACGTTCTGATTATATCTTATAATCAAAAGGTAGGATGATGTTGTAAAAATAATAATTTGCATAATAAATAATAATTTGCTTAATATACCAGTATAAAATACCAGTTTAATATACCAGATCTTGTATAAAAATAATAATTTGTTTAATAAATCAATAATTTGAATAAAAATGTAATTTTGTTAAAATTAATGTAATTTTGTTAATTTTGTTATTCCTATTAAAAACTAGAAGATGTAATTATTATAATATGAATAAAATTTTAATTTAAATAAATTCCTGCAAATTCTGCAAAAGAATATTTAAATAAGAAATGATTCAGACTCTGTAGAACCGAAATGATGAAATGAACCAAATTAGCCGGAACAGTCCAGAATTTCTACTGTCCCGGATTACAATTAAATGCTCCGGATTTTTTCGAATTTTATTTATAAGTAAATAGATCATTAAATAAAATGAATTTACTAGATTTCGTTTTAAAAAAATTAGATAAAATAGTTAATTTTAAATTCCTAGTTTTTTGCTATGTGTTTAAATTACCTGACGCCGCCTTACTTTCAAGTGTTTGCGATATGGCTACTAGCGATCTGGTGGGTTAAGTACGGCCGTGACCTTCGAAATTTTCGAACGGTATTGAGAAAAAAGATAAACATTTCGTTTAATTTTTAATTAAAATTTTGAAAACCCCTGAGCATCTTCTACCACCCAAGAAGTAACTACCTGCCAGCCAAATCTGGTAGCTCTACGTCCGACGGTTTGCCTTCTAGAGAGTTTTGAGCAATTTACTTCTCGCAATTTACAGATAGAATCCAGGCTACAGACATTAAAGAAGAATACAAACTTGTCTGGATGAGAATTGACGTAGGGTGCCACTGTCTTGTCCACGAATGATCCGAACCCTAGCCTGAAGTTCGTGGTGATGTTCTTCATTTCGTCTGCTAGTTTGTTTCCCAGCTTGGCTAATTTCGCTTTATCGTCCGCCATGGAATTGGACAAGTCCATTAGGTAGTAGAGATCGATTGGGTAGTCGACGGCTTGGCGGAATTCCACTTTCAGTTTCTGGACGGAATCTGTTCGATGAAATTCAAATCAGAACATAGTACAAGATTATTCAAACAATTGCACCGATTCCATCTTCCTCGTAAACTACGATAGGCAAAAAAATGGAACACAATACAGAAAGAAGCTTAAAGTTCTGTTTGGATAAGTAACAATTGCCATATGTGGCTTCTTGGGTCATAGAAGCAACATGCTGTTACGAACCTGTAATGTCGCTTTCCAGCAGTGTTAGTCTTATGGCTGGAAAGAAACATTTATAGAGATTCTATGGGATGCCGGGGGGAAATGGAAACCGTTGGCGACAAACTTGGCAACCATTTTGGAGACAAAATGTAAGATCCTGAAAATGATAGAATTTTCTCGCTATCTCTATTAGAAGCGAAGTTAGGTAGTTCTTCTGGAATTTTCGTATGATGTAATGAAGTAACTAGCCAAAAAATGTCTTCGACAGCATCAATGCTACAAGTACAAGTGGAATGACTAGGAAAGTCGGAAAATTTTTTGATCCTGTCAAGCCTGTAAAAAAAGGGAAGTTAAGAACCAACAGTTGTAGCGATTTTAAATAAAATCAAGATTTCGGGCTTAGCTCTGAGGGCGGGCTTTAGCCCGATAGCCCCTGGTTCTCACTGATGAAAACTCCTTGTGACGTCACGGCCTGTCGGAGAGAATATATAAGGGTCGCACTTGGATCAGAGAGGTGGTTTGTCGATACACTGGAACGACTTTGGAGTTTCGTTTGCAGTGCGATCTAGGAAGCCGGTGAACTGAATTGAAAGTGCCGTTATTGTCGTTATTAATGATTTGATGACTGTTTGTGTTGCTAAATCTGAAAGTGCTGAACTGTTATTACCTGTGAATTGTTGTTTGTTTGCGTTGCTAATCTGTGCAAGATCTATGTTTCCTGTTACCTGTGCTACGTGTTTTCCTGCACATTTGTGAATAAACCTTCATTCTCCATTATCCTGCGTGTTGGACTGTTTACACCATACATCCACATAAAGATTTTTGTAACAATACAGAGACAAGCAGTGAGAAAATCCAAAATTATGCGTTAATAAAAGTTACCTACTTCACGGGAGATGGCTTGCAAAATCCTATTTTAGAAAAGTGCTGATTTGCAAGGTTTTAATGAGATAAATAGGTGACTTTGTTTTGCGTCTGAATTATTTTATTAGGTTTCAAATTCCTAAATACGGTTCTGATGGGGCCAGTGGCGAATCCGGGTGAGCTATGGGGCTGCCGCGCCCCCCCCCCCAGAGATTAACCAACATTCTTGCTTTTTCTTCATATCACTACACTTGTTTGTACTTAATTTCTTTTTTAAAAAAAAATAGAACGTGGCAACATTGCTTTCTGGCTTTGACAGACTCGAACATTTTCCCGCTTTTGTAGTCATTCCATTCGTACTTATAGCATTACCGCAAACATTTATCGAAAACATTTTTTGACTAGTTATTTGATTGTGTTTTTATTAAACTATCGAAAGTATTGTAGTGTCCTTTGAGATTCTGATTGCTAGGTGAGTAAAGCTAAAGTGTTTTGACTCACAGAATCCGTGAGGTCACGACGATACAAAATTTTTATCACTTCAGCCGCCCGCAGACCAAAATCCTGGTTTCGCCACTGGATGGAACGCCACTACTCTATACCAGGGCGTTCAGATTTGTTAAGACGGCCCTGAGTGTACATCAAAACCATATGTTGTTACAACAAATAAGCTAAATGAAAAAGATTTTCAACAAGAACTTTTTTATTTTGAAGTCCATTCGATAAATAGATTATTATATTGTTTGTCGCTATAGTACAGAATGGATGTACAGTTAATCTACGTACGCTAAACTTATTCTTGAATTTTTAGTATGCTTCCTTTATTCGTGTCCGTGAAAACTCAAATCGTGATTTTACTATAGTCAATTAAGATATGTGTTTATGTTCTAATTACATTTAAAAAATATATAATAAATATTTTACATTTTTAAGCTTTCACTTAACATAATACGAAATGAATAGAAATTTATTAACATTCTTATAAATTAAAAAAAAATTATTTTTTGTAAATTTTTGTTTTATTGTTTTTTGAAATTCATTATTTCCGTCAACACACCTATTCAAAATTTAGGTAATTGTTCATTAAAACTTTCTTACTTCGTTTCAGTGATACATGTTCGAGTTCCAAACCGAAAGGTTTGTGACATTTTCTGAATTAGATGAAATGTTTCAGATTACATGGAAAGACACAGATACTTTTTATATAACTTACATGCAGAAACGACAAAAACTCATAAAATCGAAACGAACAGCTGACGTTTAAATTCTGAAATCGCTGAGAAATGTGAACAGAACGAGATTTCTATGAATTATCCTTTAAACTTCCGAAACTGCTACATTTTTCATGCGAGATTCTAATTGAAAAATTAATTTTCCAAAAACGGAGTTAAGACACCATGTCTGGATTCCGTAATTTTCAGAGTGGTATTAGATTCAAACTTGGGTTCTAATTATTGAGACTGAAAATGGATGTTTTGGAAGAATATCTTTTTCTCAGAAAAAAGTAATGGCGTCCATTCATGTCCACGTGATACACGTTAAATGAATCACGCCAATTTAATTTTGGAATCCAACTGTGACTTCACAGGAATTAATTCCATTAAAAATTTTCAAAATTGTATCGAAATTTATCATTTTAACATAGGTAGATGGAGCTAAACTAGAGTTCAATCTTAGAATTTATGAGTTAGATTTACAAATTCGCAAATATTCTGTGAATATTAAAAATTTAGTTATTATTTTTCGTTCTAATTTTCACTGAATTCTTTAACCTTATGAAATTTACTCCAATGTCGACCTTTACATTCGTATTCGTTACATAGTCATTTATATAATGAGCTAGATTTACAGATTCTCAAATATTCTGTGAATTTTAAGAATTCAAATAATTTTATTCATTCGGATTTCCACTGAATTCTTTAACTTTATGAAATTCATTCGGATGTCGACCTTCGCCTTCGTATTCGTTACACAGTCATTAAAATAAAAAACAAGACTCACAGATTCGCAAATATTCAGTGCCTTTTAAGAATTTAGTTATTGTTGTTCATTCTGATTTTCACTGAATTCTTTAACCTTATGAAATTCATTCGGATGCCGACCTTCGTCTTCGTATTCGTTGCATAGTCATTAAAATAATAAGCAAGACTTACAGATTCACAAATATTCAGTGAGTTTTAAGAATTCAATTAATTTTATTCATTCTGATTTAACCTTATGAAATTCATTTGAATGCCGACCTTTATCTTCGTATTCGTTATATAGTCATTAAAATAATAAACAAGACTTACAGATTCGCAAATATTCAGTGAGTTTTAAGAATTCAATTATTTTTATTCATTCGGATTTTCACTGAATTCTTTAACTTTATGAAATTCATTCGGATGTCGACCTTTACATTCGTATTTGTTACATAGTCATTAAAATAAAAAAACAAGACTTACAGATTCGCAAATATTCAGTGACTTTTAAGAATTTAGTTATTGTTGTGCATTCTGATTTTCACTGAATTCTTTAATCTTATGAAATTCATTCCAATGTCGACTTTTACATTCGTAACGTTACTCATTCATTAGTATATGTATCACAGTGGAAAAATCGATGTTAACTTCTCCCGTGACCAGATTCATTTCGGAAATACGGTCAAGGATAATGGATCACGAAAATGCAATCACGTGAGGCTTGACAGCCTAAAAGCGACAAAGAAAATGCACTTCTCGATTCCGACAACCTAACTTTTCTATTTAAGAGCAGAGTAAAATTATGTATTCTTTATCTGGACAAGCTAATTCTATGTACATAAATACAAAAGTCACTAGAATAGTTTTAAGAATCAGTAAGAAATATTTACGTCGTGAAAAATTTCAAATTAGATTTTGTAGGTTTCTCATTCATCGATTTTTTTGGACCGTATTATCTTCATTTTTATTATTTGTGAGTTCATCCTGTTTGCATTCTTTTTTTTATTTTTGCTATAATTTTTAATGTTTTTAAAAGGATTCTCTTGTTATTCAAAATACAGGAAGGAAACGAAAGGAATCAGTCCTGAAAGGCATTTGAGTCATTCATTAATTGCACTGTAAAATTTGAAAGCGATTCAAAAAATGTATGCAACAAAATTCATTGATACTTTTGATAAACTTTATAGAACTTACGCAAAATTTTGAAACTATAGATGACTCTCGGAATCCGAAACTCTCTGCGCTTTTGCGCATGCTCCAGGTTGAGTTAATTTCATCAAAATAGGGATGAAGTGAGAAATGGAGGGGGAAAAATTTACATTTTACTTACCGTGACCTAACAAAAAACTCCGAAAATTGCGCTCATCTCACTCATTGCCTGTCACCCCTTTCCAGAGTAAAATCGTCTTGGGATTTTGAAACGATCAGTATTGTTCGTTTCAGAATGCCGCGACTACCAGTTTTGGACGATTCTACTCCGCGCAGGGGGTGATACTCAATAAGTAAGAAGAGTGCTTTTCATGATCCTTTGGTTAGGAACGTTTATCTTTGAGTTATTCTTTTCCGATATTAATATTCATTTTCGTTTTGAATTTAATTTCGATCAAATTCAAAACGCAATTAAAACGATCGTTTCGAATTAAAGCAAAATTTGAATGCAATTTTGTTTGAATTCGAAACGATCATTTTTGAATTGAATAATCGATTCAAAAAGCAAACGCACCACCTGCTCCATCTTTCATCTAACCCCTTATTTAGATGAAATTAAGGCCTACTGGCGCAGGCGCAAAAGCGCAGAGGGTTTTCGTTTCTGAAAACAGACATTATGGACGAATGAGTTCCAACAGGCGATGCATTTTGATGATAAATGATTGGATCCTCACTCTTTTCAACCCAGACAGTTTATTACTTGATTGTTACCTTTACTAAATACCTGAAACTTGATTATTACCTCTATTAAACACCTGAAACTTGATTGTTACCTTTACTAAACACCTGAAACAGTTCTCAGCTGATATGATACAATAAATACAGGGTGACAATTATTGATCTATATGAAAAAAAAACCTTGATAACTTTTGAACCGTTGGCGAGATTCAGTTAAAACTTGGCGGCTGATTGCAGGGCATGTTGGGATTTTTTTGAGCATGCGCACTCTTATTGTTGTTCTTCATTTTTCGTTGAAAATGTCGAAATACAGCGTTTATGATCGTATATCGAGCGTCAAGGCCTACTATTCGAGCAATAACAGCCCGATTGCGGCTCAAAGGAAATTTGCGACGGGGTACAATCTGAAGACAACCGGTCCAAGTGTTATAACAATCAAAAATGTGATTGAAAAGTTCGAGAAAACTGGTAGTGTCGATGTCTCGATACTTCAGCGATTTTTGCAGAATTTTGCTCTTCGTCTGCGCCACGTCATAGCCATTGATGGCAGCATATCGAGCATGTCATAAACTAAATCCGAATAACTGTAGTCACTTTTAAAATTTGAATAAAGTTTTTGAACTCGGTAGTTTTTGAAATTTTTTTTACTTCATATAGCTCAATAAATGTCACCTGTATCTGTTTGATACCATAAAAATTCCTGATTCATTTTCTGGTTGTTTTTTCTCGGAAGAGAGAAGCATTCTGAATATATGAAAATGAACTATCAGAGAGAAAACGTAAGAAGTTTTTTTAATATTTATATTGCTAAAAGAAGTTGTAAATTGGGAAGGTTTTCTTCATCATTCAGTTTAAATAGAAATTAAAGCAAGGAAAAATGTTTTTGAGCTTCTTAAAACAGAAAGCAGTTTTTAAAAATGCGTGAAATAGATGAAATATTTGATAAACAATTAACAGATGTATGTAACATCATCAGCTGTAATGAGACAATAAATGAAGCTATAAAAAGTATAAAACAATTTTTTTATCAAAAAACTGCAGATTAATATAAAATCGTAAAAGTATGAAGCGCTAATAGAAATATTCTAAGCGAATTGGAATTTTTATCACATTTATAATACATTTTTAACTTTTAAAGAATGTTTAGGAATTTTCCTATGATATTGAATGCACTATAGTATCCTTATAGAATTGTTTTTAGCACACACTTTATAGCACTGTTTTCACACTTTTCATATCCTTATTTTCGATAAAATATTTATTTTCTATTTTTTGTATACAATAGAAGCGTGTTTTAGAAAATTTTGTAATTTATATTGCTTTTCTCTTTTTAGTCATTATTATATTTCGCAATTCATTATTATAAAATTTTATGACAATTTTTTCTCAATTTTACTACCAGGTGGCGCCTCTCATATGGAAATAAAATTTAATTAAAATTAACCGACAAACTGACATTTAAGTTCTGAAAATATTAAAATATTTAACTGTCAGCGGGAACACACAGATGCATAACATTTTAGAACTCTATCAAATCAGGAAGTTACAAAATTTCTTAATTACAAACATGAAAAAAATCAATTTAAATAAAAGTGTGTAAAAAATGATCAAAAGGATTATTGCAATATTAAACTTACTAGGCCTGACGCGAATTCTTAATTCTTGTGGTTTTATCTGTATCGCTTCGCCTTCTCTAGCTCCTTTGTCACTTAAGCTCATATCCTGCAAACAAAGTAATTTTCATTCATTAGTCACAAAATCAACTATAACAAGAGACAATTTAGTACAACAATCAAGTTATCAAGTTATCGTTAAAATAGCTTCAACAATAAATTATTTTTTCTCTTCTTGCTAACCTTAGGCGTCTTCGACGGGTATTGATTGTGCCTATCACGAGCCTCATGGAATATAAAATATCCCACTGGAATCAATTCAAGCTCACATGATTCCCTTCCAATGCGCTGAAACATTTAAATTTAACTATTGCGCATTTTACCGGAAGGAAAGGAACTACAATTTAACAAGAAATCAAGTTGCCGTTAAAATAGCTTCAACAATAAATGTTTTTTT
>BGPR01001574.1:140526-150953 GCA_013235015.1 Araneus ventricosus
AAGCTCACGTGATTCCCGTCAAATGCGTTGAAACATTTAAATTTCACTACTGCGCATTTTGCCGGTCGAAATCAACTAGAATTAAACAAGAAATCAAGTTTCCTTTAAAATAGCTTCAACAATAAATTATGGGTTTTTTTTCTTTTCTTTTTAACCTTAGCTTTCTTCGACAGTTATTGATTGTGCCTATAAAAAGTCTCATGTAATATAAAATATCCCACTGAAATCAATTCAAGCTCACATGATTCCCGTCAAATGCGTTGAAACATTTAAATTTCACTATTATTGCGCATTTTGCCGCAAGAAAAGGAACGTGACGTCATTCGAAGTGTAAGACAACATGCGGTTATCTGTTAGAAGGCATGCGCAGTTACGTTTCACCTATGACTATGATGTTACGTGAATTGATTCTATTAAAAGACTGTTATAAAAGAAATTTTTCTGTGAGAAAACATTTTTTTAAATTCATGCTAGGTTAGAGACGTATATGTTGCATATTTTCAATAAAGAATATCTGGTATTTCTAGGATTTTTCTTTTTCTGCGTTGAATAATTTTTTTGCTAATTTTTAAAATTTCCTATTACAGGATGCAAATACTGATAAGAGTGTTTGGAAGTGTGATGGAGTTTTAAGATGCTAAGAGTGTTGGAATTTGTGTACAAACACTCTTATCAGTATTTTCATTTGATTAAAGTTGCCATGATAAGAAACAAATAAATGCAAATGTTTTTAGAAATTTTAATTACGTTGTTGTAAATAATCGCAGCGAAAACAATTCCACGGACGCCTTTTATACTTAAAATCATTTAAATAATGTATAAGTTCTCCAGATGAACGATAAAACCACGAAAATACATAAAAGTAAATATTTATTGTTAAAAAGCAGTTTTAATTTTGCATTACGATTCTTCGACTATCAGAACAAGATTACAAAAACGAGACTCCTTTTCCTCATTGGTTGCTCTATCTCAGCCCGTTGCCATACAGTAATAAGTTAAAGTAAACTTAAAATAAGTCATAAATTATATTTTAAGCTGCTGTTAAATATTGAATTAAATAATATTATTATAATTAATTAGGTATTACTAATTATAAATTAAACAGAATTAAGTACTTTACAATATGAAACAATCGTAACGTTTCCAAATAACAAAACAATTTATCCTAAAGAGTTAAATGTAATACATCACGTAATTTACACAGCAGTGGTTAGTTTTTATTTATCTAAATGAAATATTCATTATTCCGTTTCCGAATCGGGGTATAAAAACACAGCTCCTCCTGCCTCCCGGCCTTTAGAATACCACCAAGCAAAATGTCAGATATCCTCTTAAACCGTATTTACAGAGGGACAATAGCTGGCCGCTGTAGAGGGCCACGTGACCCCAACAAACTCTCGTCACTAGTCGACAATATGACGTCAGGGGCACTCATGTACAGAAAAGAGAAAGAAGAAGAAGCACCAAGTCGTTGTGCAATCCATATTCCCACCGGCTATTTGACGAATGTGCATGTGTGTGCTCTTGACTTTAGCTTTTTTTTCTGCCCACGCCGACTCTGATTACCCAAAGGGTGTAAAGCATGCCACGAGTCGGTGGGAAGAAAAATTCCAACACAAATATTAGCGTAATACGATACAATATAATACAAAAAATTAGGTAATACAATACAATATAATACAAAAAATTAGGTAATACAATACAAAACAATATAAGCAAAAAAATACAATATAAGTAATACAATATAAAACACAAATGTCAATATAAATACAATAAAATACAAACAACAAACATAATAAATAATTACAAACATAAACAATACATAAATATAATAATAAATAAATAAGCATAAATAGAATAAGTAAAAAATGAAAAATTAATAAAATCTAATAAATATTGAATGAAACCTTAAAAAGAAAGAAGCAAGAAGTAACCTTAAAAAAACTCACGAAATCTGAGATACAATTTAGAAAGCAGAGACAGGAAAAAAAATTTAAAAGGGAGAGAAACAACAACAAAACAATTTCCATAACACAGTTTAGGGTTTTTAAAAAAAAAAAACGATACAAAAAAAAACCCGAATTCAGTAGCATAATTTAGAATTACTTTTCTTTAGCTTGTCGACTGGTAACGAGATTCGTTGGGAGTCACGTGAATTTAGAAATGCGGCTAGAGATTGTCCCAATGTGAACAGGGTTTTGAGGTGTGGATTTCAAAGAAGAGGAAGGAAAGAGATCCCCCCATTTTATCCTTTCTCCCCTAAGGGGTATATACATCCCAGAGATTAGACTTCATTTCCTATTGGTAAATAAATCCCACTTTTACATGGGATTTATGTTTTCAGTGTTCTTAAGGAATTAGGGAATAAAATTACAATTAAAGAAAGTTGGAAACACTCTCATATTGCAAATAGCGAACTTATGTTTCTGAGCACGTGCATTACTCAAGGTTCAATTGGTCTATTTTTTTAATTCTACAATAAGTACAACTATATCTATGCCTTACTTAGGGTAAAATAGTTCTTATTGTTCTTGTTAAGTAATAATTTAGCATTTTTAATATCAGATTTAAGAAATTTTGAATAAATTCTTTATGTGGGATACATCGTCCCAATCGTATTTAATAATGGGGCAATATATCCCATCAGTTGTCAAATTACTACACGATTATTGTTACGAGGCTGTAACGTTGTTTTGTTTTCCAGACATGTTTATATTATGGTAGGAAAGAGAGTTTTACAGATGTTTTACTGAAATAGTCAGCAATACGAATACAGAGATATCATCAGCTGTTTGAAAGCTGATAATCTGAAAAAGTCAGTATACATAAAAATAAAAAAATTCAAATCAAATCAATAAATATTAGTGATTTATTAAATATGACCGCATTTTAAGCAAATGTTTCATCAAAATTGAGCCGTATTTTGATTAATTATCTTGACGAAAGAATATGATTAATTTCGAATTCACAGCAAATATTATTCCAGACAATAGTTATGCTAAGATTTTAAAGTGGAATAATTAATCCATTACTCACAAAAACTACAAAACGATTCATGAATAGAATTAAAAGTCTTAAAAGGATTAAAAGACACGCAATCACACACAAAAGTTACAAGGATGTTAGAAGTCCATTTCGGTTCTAATGGGCATATAAGTCCCAGAGATTAGACTTCATTTACTGTTGGTAAATATATCCCACTTTTACATGGGTTTTTATGTTTTCAGTGTTCTTAAGGAATTAGGGAATAAAATTACGATTAAAGAAACTTGGAAACACTCTCAGATTGCAAATACCGAACTTCTGTTCTTGAGCACGCGCATTACTCAAGGTTCAATTTTTTAAATTCTACAATAAGTACAACTATATTTATGTCGTACTTAGGGTAAAATAGTTCTTATTAAGTTATAATTTAGCCTTTTTAATATCAGATTTAAGAAATTTTGAATAAATTCTTTTTGTGGGATATATCGTCCCAATCGTATTTAACAGTGGGACAATGTACCCCATCAGTGATCAAATTACTACAAGATTACTGTTACGAAGCTGTAAAGTTGTTTCCCTGACATTCTAATGTTATGGCAGGAAAGAGAGTTTTACAGATATTTTACTGGAATAGTCCCAGTCGACTATACGATTGGGACATATTGTCCCGGGAGATTTCTAAGAAACGGGTAAAATGAAAACTTTAAACTCATAGTATACTTCTTTTAGTAAGTCAACATTAAATCAAACTACTTTTCACAGTCAAATTTTAATCATGCAAAAGTCGGGTCGAATGGTTTAACTCTCTGAACCCGGTTAGAGTGAGAATTCCATTGCCTCAAAACCTGGAGTGAATTTTCGCTCACAAAAACAGAATGGAATCGTCACGTTCTTTACAGAAATTCCAGGAGAATCGACACCTATGGTTGCCCGATTAATTGGCAACAAAGAAAAGAACTACATTTTCCCTAAAAAATTCACCCAGGCGCCCGAAACCACCTGAGTCTGCCTTCTGTCAAATGGTGGTTTGAGGAGGAATAGGGCTCATAGGGTTAAGGTACTCGGAAATACGATCTGTGCTCCCTATAGACAGTGTCCCCATAAGATAAGGGAGTACTACTATCTGCTGGGCAATTAGAGACCTAAGAAATTAAAGCCACGAGAATAGGGAAATTCTAATGCATAGTGGCACACGTCACCCCGTTCGCAGAGAGTAAAAAAAATCTGTATTGCCAATAAAGAAAAGGTTAGTATTGAGCAGAAGAAAATACTCACCTGGATTAACTTAAGTGATCCGGTAGGCGCTATGATAGCAGATTCTTTGCATGTTTTCTTCAGATTTGTCAGAAGGTCACAACGAGGCGAGCCGAAATTCTACAGAAGGAAACAAAATAATTATAATGAATTTAATTCGTTATTATGCTGTAAATAGGAAACGGCGAATTACTAATATAATAGCCCAGATTTTTCTCTCGGTAACGCTCTGACGTCACCAACAATAAAACTCGCGCCATAGCACTGCGAGGCGTTAAACAGCATTATTTCATTGTTAGAGCACCTAAATTTCAGTAATTTTATATATAAAAGAGTAATTGTCGTTTTAATTTCAAATTTAATAGCTCTAAAATAGTGAAATAAAATTTGCCATCGATTGATATAAAATTTATCTCGCTATGATCAACAGTTCCCGAGAAATTTCAAATTATATTAATGCTATATTTCAAATTAATTTCCGTTTTCTAATAGAAAGTAGTAAATCGCGTCAGTGGTATATCATGCGCGTGATTTAGTTTGGACGCCACGATGCATCTGATTATTTATTGCAATCGTGATATAATTTGATAACATTTTTTGGCAACGTTTGACAAGCAGATTAGTGCTTTGTTTTGATTAGAATTTCGAAAAAGAACTCCTTTGAAATTTTAACTTTTGACTTACGTTTGACAAGCTGAGAATTTCATGGTTATTGAATTATAATAAAATTGTTAAACGACAAAAATACTTCACACGGAATGTTGTTACCAAGAGGTTTTTTGAATAAAGAAATATGTAAATAAGTAAAATATTTCCTGTCGAAAACATATGTTTATTTTATTTGTTTTGAATCAATGTTAAACATTTCTCTCGCATATATATCTATTTAAACACGTCAAATTTGACGGGAAATCTCTCGGATGAAGAGGCAATTTGAAGGGTGGTTTTCTAGTCTACTTCATAATGAACATTTGTTTTTCTAAGTGTTTATATTCAGCTTGTCTTTCTAGGTGTGTGACAAATGCGTGCGCATATGAAAGATGTAAGTGCACTACCGAGTAGTATGAACTACGACGAATGAGTCCGTGTTGAGACGCAAGCCGGTTTAAACTTATCCAAATCGCCGAGACTAAACTGCTATTAATGGTTAACTGATAGCCTAAATGATTACCTCTTTTAAGCTCTGTATTTGTGTTATGTGAATGCCTAATGCTTATGTAATTAATTTAATTATTAAAAAAACTAGCTTCTTGTCTTTTAACTTGTCTTTCTGAGAGTTAATGTTCAAATGCTTAAAAGTATTTTCTGAGTAATAAAACGATTTCGCAGATGCATAATACAATGATTCATTCTAATATTAAAAATTGCTTCTTAAATGCATCGTTTTTCATCAAAATTTCATTTTTATATGCAATAATAAACATATTTCAGGTACAAATATAACGTTCTATCACCCCCATCGATACATGCTCAGTGGTGTTACAGGGGCTAATATTTTTCGCTCCTCCTTCATATTTGGCTGTAAATACGTGAAATAAAAGCTCAAATATTTGCCTACGTGGCGCTCCCGAGATTGACGCCGAAGGCAACGAAAAACCCCTTTCGCTATGCCACTGCAAATTCTCATCAAATCCAAGGGACTACGGATAAACCTAACTGAAACGTTGGCAGGTCGGGGCTTTCCCATGAGCCAGAGTATAAAGCTAGATTTCCATCAAAGCGGAAAGGATCAAGACATCTCCCAATCAGAAGTCTTTTCTCCTGTTGCACAGCATCAAAGATTCTGGTCGATTCTGCTTGAATGTTTTACTTTCGCAGAATCGACCGAAGTATACAAAGAGAAAGTATTGTAATCGTCAAAAAAATTAGAACTCGAGATTTTGACGAATCTCCACGTTTTAGATCTCTCTGAGTCCAAAAAACACAATTTTGGAATTATGTCTATCTCTCTGTGAACACGATAACTTGAAAACTATTCGAGAGCTACGGGGGTGAAATTTGGTATGTGATCTTGGCACATAACTTGTAGGTTTCTACCAAATGTTGGACAAAATCCGTCCACGGGAAGTCTATCTGTCCTCGGTCATGTAAACACTATAACTCAAAAACTTGAATAACTAGATGGTTAAAATTTGGTACACAGTTTTGTCGTCATGAGTGTAGGTCCGTATCAAATGTTGGACCAAATCCGTTGAAGGGACGACTGTCTGTCGGACTGTATAATCGCATACTTGTAAAAATTATATCTCCTAAACCCTTTAGCTTAGATTTAAAAAAATTGGCATGACGGTTGCTAACATTAATTATAAATATATACCCAAATTTCGCTTCAATCGGTTAAAAAAAGGCGTCCAAATTGCGTGTTCAACTTTTTTAATCCGATTCTCCATACACATGCGTACTGGTAGCAATCTCTGTGCACGCGAAAGGATTATGTCACTTTGTCCTTGAGCCGGCAAGAGTGAAACCTAGCAGTGTGTGATAGATGCGTTTTAATCGGTACGCATCTCTTTGAATTTGATTCTTTACCTAAATATTTTACAATCACTATAATCTACAGTGAAAAACCTTCTTATAGTCATTGGATTCTGGGTTAGAGTAGGTTCGATTTTTTTTATCCACGCAGGGGGAGGAGAAACAGCACCTTTTTGGGGAAGTATACGAGAAAGATTAGGGGAGACCACTCCCGCTGCCTTTATTTCTTTTCATCTTTCTGATCAACGCCTGAAGTTTCGTTTCATGTGGAGACAATCACGAGGTAAAACTCAGCAAATCTCGGGCTTAATTGCTTACATTATAAAATAAATTGGTTAGCATTAGTATTCCGAACGGATTTCTTAATATGTGTAATTTATAATCAACTCGAGTTAACAGTATGGTGTAAACAGTAGCGGCTCATGCACTGTAGCCGTGGGGTGTTGTAACGTCCCGTAAATGGCGCAGTTGATGCCTTTCGGCATAATTTAAAATTTGTCTTTTCTAATAAATTTTGATTAATTTAATTATTTTTTATTTTATGTAGGTAAATTTTAACAAATAAAGTATTATTTTTATTTATTTTAATTACATACACAACTTCAAAATACTTCTTTTCGGGATTTTTTTGCATTCCTTATTCTCGTTTATAAAGATTGACTCAACTGCTGCTGAAGAATAAAAAATCATGAAACAGCAAGGTTAAAATAAACACACATGTATTGAATATTACTTTCGTAATTATTTATGAAAAAATTTAATCGTGAAATATTTTGAATGAATTTTTATCTATATATACAAAATTCAACGTATGTATGTTTGTTCCAGCATCACTTCCGAACGGCCAAGGGATTACGATGAAATTTGGTACACATGTTCCTCATTAATACGCTTGAAGCATAGGAGGGGTAAATAAGCCCTAATGCAGTCCCTCAGGGTAGGGCGTGACGAAGTCTCCAAAATGCATGTAACAAATAGGCCGATTGATTCGCTTGGCGATTTCGGCGGCTTGGGCGATTTTCATGAAATTTAGTACCAGATTTGGCGCAGAGAAAATATCGCTAAAGGTAGATTTATCGTCACAAACAGTATTGTTATACATAGGTTTCACTGTATTATTTTTGGTTTGAATTTTCTGATTTACTATACTCTCTAAAGTGATATTAATCTTTATTTTAAGGGAAATGAGATGTTTCGTACTATCAAAATGCCGATGTTCCATTTTATCCTCATAGAATAGGGCACAATTAATCGATTCCGGAAATGAATAATATGCATGGATTCGAAAAATTCCGAAAGTTCAGATCTTAAGATTTAAAAATCTGATGAAAAGGATACAATATAATAAAATATCTATTATTTTGCGATTAAATATACAGTTTTTTTAAAAAATTAGGCGCGCATGTGTAAAATTGCTTTCATTGTTTAGATATTGAATTTTATATTAAAATATATCTATAAACATTGGGCATTTGCAAATTTTTTTTACTTACTTCTGGGTATTAGTATATTTTACGATACTTTTCTTAATGAAAAATATCATAATTTTTCAGATTTGCAAGTTATATGATATTCAATATTATAAAATGAAATTTTTTGGGTGTAATAGATTAAGATAAGTTCAATGTTCTTACGAAAACTAAATCGCATATTGTGCCGACTTTGGGGTGATTTTATACAAAATCGTTTTCCTAAGCGTACCTATTTTTGGCTATGTATTTGCAGATAATCCCATCACAACACATTTTCGATTTTCTACCAGAAAAACAAATACTTTGATATATAAGAATGTTTATATTGTTTTTAAATGTGAACCTCATATTCTTGCTTGTTATATTTTCACACGTTGACTGCCGATCACGCACTTTGACTCACCCTTCTGTTTCACATTTACTATGCGATTAGATGACTCCTTCTTCACTATAGTTAAACCTTTAATTTCGGATGTGGTTTATAAACCACATATATAACAAAGTATACTCAGTTTTTTTTTGAAATTTTCCTTTTCCTCTCCATCACAAGGTTTTGATAAGAAAATGACCGGACAACGGCGGGTAATCTGTTAGTTTATCTATAAAATTAACTTTCATTTTTTAAAAATTTATATTCAAATTTCAGGCCCGCGAAGAAAAATTCTGCAACAGAAAAGCGTTTTAACCCTCCGAGCGGCGCAAAAATCCGAACGGCAAAACGTTTCCGTTTTTCACGTTTAGTTGAAAAGCGGATAGCTCGTATTTATATGTATATTTTCTTAAACAATCATGGATAAAGTATTCTTAAGATTTCAAAGATATAATTAAATACAAAAAACATCGATTCATTTACTTTAAAAGCTACGTTTTCTTACCTGACAGCTAAAAGTTCAAAATAATTGTGCGCTCAGAGGGTTAAACCCTGCTTTTATCGTCTCTGAAAGGGAAGTAGGTGTTGTATACCAGACTGCATCTTCCTCGCTTTACAAACTGTAGAGGGGAAAGAATGGACTTCGTTACTGAGCATGCGCAGCGATAGAATTCGGTACTTTTTGGAAGTTTTCTCTGTACGAAGAGGGGCATACCGTTTTTCGCTGCCTTTACCCTGAATACTGAAAGCTCTAAAATGAATGCTGTTAGATAGTTTATGTTTTACCGTTATATCGTTTTCCGCTGCCTTTACCCTGAATACTGAAAGCTCTAAAAGGAATGCTGTTAGATAGTTGATGGATTTTGATATCGCGTGCAACTTTAGTTTGGTTTAGTTTAGTTATATTAACGTGCCGTTTTGAAGCAAGATGAGGGCTATTTTGGGATGGACCTTATAATTTTGACCCACGATCAGATGACGAGAACGACACCTGAGCTGGCACCCCCTCTTCAAACTTCTGCACCGCACCGGCAGATATCGTGTGCAAAATGAAATAAATTAGTGGTTATATTTAAACTCTGAAAAAGTTTGAGGTGCTGCAGTTTTACAATGGCGCAGCTGTGCAGATGCGCGAGCCGCCTCTGGATGTAACTGCAACCCTCCATTAGTCTCAACATCTAACAAATACGGTGTAATCTTTTTTCAAGTGATAGCTCGCTAAATGTGGCAATCATTTCAATTGCAACCCTACAAAACGAAAATAGAATGTTTCTCAAGCAACCATTAGGCGAGCATTTTAACAGTTGGCGAGCATTTTAAGAGATGGGGAGCATTTTAACAGTTGGCGAGCGTTTTATGAACTTGGCGACGAGACTGTAATGATTGCGACTAACGGAGGGTTAATCTAAAAATTCAATCTTTAATTCACAGAGTTTCATTTGAATTGATTCGTCGATCTTACTTCTTGAGTGCACCAGGCGCAGAGATCACTCTCGGCAATGCATTGTCCGCACCTCTCTTTGGAAAGACAATTGTTGCTTGTGACACCTGCAAAGAAAAATTATCCTTACAGTCTGCGTCAGAACATAATATACATGTAGTAAATTTTCAAGAGTCACAAAATGAAACTCACACATATTCCGGGTTGTTCACGGAAAAGCACGTTCTTTAACCCTTTAGCCGTCTCGCCCGTCATGTTGACGAGCATCGAACTATCGCATTTTTAGGCTTATAAACTAAAATTTAATCATTAATTAGCTTTATAATTTGACCCAAAAATTACGTAAAATCCATAAGCATCTCAAGTATTCTAGGCCATCTTAGATGAATGACAAATAGCTTTATAATTTGACACAAAAATTACGTAAAAT